>JANHGL010017855.1:0-25338 GCA_024611195.1 Ceyx melanurus | reverse complement strand
GGTGGCAGGCGATGCGATGTGACAGCCGGCGATGTGAGCAGCCTGACGCGATGTGACGAACATGCAAGCGATACAGCGGCCGCGGCAGTGCAGTCCGCAGTGCCGGCTGTCTCGGGGCGCTCCCGGCTCCGCTCGCTGCCCAAATTACTCCACTCGGGAGGAGGTTCACCCAACTCGCAGCCACGTCGCGGCTCCCAGCGCTCGGCGGCAGCGTTGCCTGTGCTTTGCCATATGCTTTTTCCATCCCCAGGTGCTCGGGCTGTGGCTCCTGCACTTGCTCCTCAAATTAATCCTGCAGAGGGCTGGGAATGCATCCAGGATAGGGCTATCCTGGCCTTGCACTGGCCTCTTAGAGCCCTGAGGGGTCCCATGTCCTGTAGAGCCCCTGAGGAGTGTAGGTCTATCACCACCTCTCTGTGCACTTTCAAAGTGGCCCAATCCCCTTCTGGTCGCTGTCATTATTTACACGTCACGGCGTTTTACTTCTGTTTGGGAGTAATGCAAGAGGCCTCTTTCCCCTGGAATTTAATTTCACGCCTGAGACTTGGTGATTAATTTTCTCCTTTCCCAGCTGCCTGATGGACCCCTTTGCTTGTAAATTTTGAAATGTGCCACAGAATTTGTGTATTTTGCACCAATTAGGTGTCACCTTGAGTAATTCCTTCAGTGCTGAGTTTATTCATCCTATCAGCTAGTGAGCTCTCCTTCCCACTCTCTGCAAACCCAAATGCGGGGGGGGCACGACAGTACCAGAGTCCCTATGCCAGGGGCTCTACTAGTGGGCAGGGGCTCTACTAGTGGGCAGAAGCCTCACCTCCTACCGCTTCGCTGGGTGAGCCTCTTTCCTCTCCGACCACAGACCCGGCAGAATCCATCCCCACGATGCTAGACAGCTTCCAGTCCCGGGAGGTGAAGGCGGGCCGGCTGGTGGAGCTGCCCTGCATCGCCTCGGGCTACCCCAACCCAGCCGTCCGGTGGATCAAGGACGGGCGCCCGCTCCCCGCCGACAGCCGCTGGACCAAGCGCATCACAGGCCTGACCATCAGTGACCTGCGCGTGGAGGACAGTGGCACCTACATCTGCGAGGTGACCAACACCTTTGGGTCCGCAGAGGTCACGGGGACCCTCACGGTCATAGGTGAGAGCTGGGAGGAGCTGGGCAGGGTGGCGGGGAGGGGTCTGTCCTGCTGCCTCTTTAAACATGAAGCCTTTATGAATACAAAGCCTTGAAGGTGCCAGGCAGCCGTACGAGTGACAGGCTGCGTATTTCAGCGCGGGGCATCGCGCGCTGCAAGCCGCCGTCCTGCGGTGCAGCAGCTGGTGTGCTGGGAGTGCTCGCGGGAGGTTTCTTGTGCTGCAGCATCTGCAGCTCTCCCCTGATTTACCGCTTCAGTCGGGCAGGGAGAGGGGCCTCAGGAAAATTCAGCATGATACCAGGGGATGTAAATTGCTGGATGGTGACATGGGTTCTATGTTAAGTGCCTTTGCACTTTCTTTTGTTGATTTACATAAAATAAGCTCCAGCCAAACAGTAAATACCATCTGGGCAGGCCAGGTATTTATCATGTGCTTTGTTCCTGGGGGCTCCTGCTGTCACCAGGATCCCGGTGGTACCAGAGCTGCTGGGGCTGGTGGCACTGAGCCTGCCTTACCTGGAGCAGCACTGTGGCAAGCACATTGCTGACCGGGCACCAGCAACCTGCCAGGAGCCACCCTGGCATGTCCCCAGCTCGATGCAGGGACCACCTGCCTCGTTGTGTAGTGACATTTCACTCATAGTCAGGCTGGTGCTTCCAGAGGAGGAATGATGGAGAGGTGCCTCCCACTGCTCTGCCTGGCCAACACTTCACCTGCTTTTGCCCTTTCTTGTACAGACCCTCTGCGTGTGACCCTCACACCAAAGAAGCTCAAAACGGGCATCGGCAGCACCGTCATCCTCTCCTGTGCCCTCAGTGGGTCCCCCGAATACGTCATCCGCTGGTACCGCAACACGGAGATGGTGGTGGTGGATGATTATATCTCCATCCGGGGCATCAGCAACGAGACCCTCCTCATCACGGCCGCGCAGAAGAGCCACTCCGGGGCCTACCAGTGCTTTGCCACCCGCAAGTCCCAGACGGCACAGGACTTCTCCATCATCATGCTGGAGGGTGAGCTGAATTTCATGGTTTGAGGGCTTTCCTATGCTCCTCTTCCTCTGTGCGCCGGGATGCTTTGTGCATGGCTGGGAGCAGAGACACCCGCTGAGGTAGGAGGTCCTAGGGCTTCCTGGGCTGTGTGTGCTGTCTGAGAGCAGTTAGGGGATGCAGCATGGCCAGGAATGGGGAAGGACAAAAATAAGGCTTGATTTGTCTGTCCCCAGCCCTGGACTGAGGGGCTGCCTTGTACCAGGTGTCTCCTGCCTGATCTAGATCACTGGGCATTTGCACAAGGCTGGGCTCTGCCAAGCCAGGAGCCAAGGGCTGTATTCCCTGGCATGTCGCCTCATGGCATGTCCCTGCTGCAGGGATGCAGGCGCCTGTTGCCAACCAGGGCTCCTGTCCCGTCTGTGCCAGGGCTCCCACCCTGGGCAGGAGCTCAAAACCATCCTGCCAGCGGGTGACTGCTGCTGCTGCCGCCTGTAGCTGCCGCTCCCTGACCCCCCTCCCCCTGGGTGCCCCCCAGATGGGACCCCCCGCATCGTCTCCTCCTTCAGCGAGAAGGTGGTCAACCCCGGGGAGCAGTTCTCCCTGATGTGTGCCGCCAAGGGGGCTCCCCCACCGACCGTCACCTGGGCCCTGGACGACGAGCCCATCCCACGGGACAGTGGGCACCGCACCAACCAGTACACCATGTCGGATGGCACCACAGTCAGCCACATGAACGTGACGAGCCCGCAGATCAAGGACGGCGGCGTGTACCGGTGCACCGCGCGGAACTCGGTGGGCAGCGCCGAATACCAAGCGCGAATAAACGTAAGAGGTGCCTGTCTACTTTTAAATATCAGAATAGGACTTTTACTGGGTTTTTGGTTTCATTTTGTTCCCCGGTGGATCGCTCCTCCTTTTCCCAGCTGCCCCAACCCCATTCCCCACGCTCCCCACTCCTGCCCCGCGCGCTCCCGCAGCACTGAGCCTCCCGCCGCTCAAAGCAGGGAGTCTGACGTGGTGTGAAGCCACCTTGTAGCCTTGGGGGACTGGAACTCAACTTTGCAGGGGTGAAAGGGCAGTGCTGTCCCCATGGGGTCTGCTCTCACCACACAGAGCTGGCAGACACCCCTCCAAGGGACCCAATGCCCAAGGAATGCGGTGGCAGGCGAGGGCTGGGCAGTGAAGGCACCCACTGGTGCAAGGGGGGATCTACATGAAAAACGATGATGAGGCAGCACGTGAAATTGTGGAAAATGAGCTTTGATTTGTCACGTCTGTGTTTTCTTTGTCTGCTAAGAGGCATGGCCGCGTTAATCACCATGTTATTACGGCGGGAGCGTGTTGCTCGGCACGTTGCAGGGAGCGCTTTCAGGCACGGGGTGGGGTGTAAGCCCCTGCCCCTCAGTAATCACCAGTTGAAGCTTCCAGGCGTAGAGGTGGGAGTGAGACAGAGGCAAGGTAGTGTTTATTTGTCTACTGAGAGAGAGTAGTGTTTGTGTCTCAGGTTTGAAATGGATCTAGTGGCTTTTTGGCTGGGATCCCAGGAGAGTCAGCTTTTTGCTGCCATTTACTGCTAAATTTGGAGCAAGTTCATCCCTCAGCCACGAGAAGCTAGAGTTGTGTTTTCAATGAGGACATTCCCTTGTCACCATTCCCCGCCACAACCATCAGTTCTTGATGGGCTGTTACTAGATAAGATTTAGGCTTTTTTAGCCCTGGAATGGAGCAAGTCCCTCAGACAGGCCCAGGAGATGGTTACAGAGCGAGATGCTAATTTTATTTTTCCTGCTCCTTGTCTAACTGTGTCCCAGTCTGAGAAACACTATCCATCAGCTTATCCTGAGGCTCCGTTAAGCTGTTGTCCTGCTGCACGCTTAGGATGGGGAGTGAAGATAGTGTTCATCTTTAGATTCATTTGCTGTTTTATGCAGGAAAACAATGTAATTATTGATGCATGAAACCTCTCATTGTGATCCTCACCTGCAGCATCTCCCAGTCCGTCAGCCAGCACACGAGCCAGCCAGAAAGCGACAACTGGATGGCTTTTTGGCAATGCTTGGGTTGCCAGCAGGAGGCTCAGAAAGGCACGTTTTAGGGGGAGGTGAAATGCGTTTGCCAACAACAGTCAGGTTCCCATAGCAGCTCTTGTTGAGGACATTTGGCACAGCATAGGCAACTTCCTTCTAAGAGAGGCCCAGAGTGGCTGTGATGGGAGGAGCATTCACCATCTCTTCTACAGCTCCGTGATGGAGGTGTGCTGGGTGGCCACAGCTCCCACTGCAGAGACATGTCCAAACGCCACCCGACCTCCTCCAATGAGCAGCAGTGGGTGTCTGTGGGGGCAGCTTTTCCCCAGTCCTGACTGCTCTGGTCACCTCCTTTGCCTGTGAAGCTCACTCTGAAGTAGCAGCAGATCTGCATGCAAGCAAACAGCCCTTCGGAATTAACCTAGCCTGCCTCTTCCTTCCTCCCCAATATGTAGGTCCCCCGAGCATCCGAGCGATGAAGAACATAACAGCGGTAGCGGGTAGGGACACTTTCATCAACTGCAGGGTGATCGGGTACCCGTACTACTCCATCAAGTGGTACAAGGACTCTCTGCTGCTGCCTGATAACCACCGCCAAGTGGTCTTTGAGAACGGGACTCTCAAGCTGATGGACGTCCAGAAAGGCATGGACGAAGGCGAGTACCTGTGCAGCGTGCTGATCCAGCCCCAGCTCTCCATCAGCCAGAGTGTCCACGTCACCGTCAAAGGTAAGCAGGTGCAGAGGCTCTCCCTGGATCAGACGGAGAGGCTGTCCTGGTTGTGCCGGGCACATCTCTGCTGCAGGATGAGGCAGAGGGGATGCTGTGATGATGGGAACTGGGTTCCCCACCACGGCAGCCCTTGGGAGCTGGCTCCGCTCCTGCTGGAGCAGCTACTGGGTCCTGCCTGCGCGCCCGCCACTGCCCTGAGCCACACTGTATCCATTTCCCCTTACAAGCCATGGAGCAAGGATTTACGGTGTAAACATAACGTATTAAAACATCTAACCTTTGCTCGGATCACCTTCACCGATGTTTTTCTGTGTGCGTTAGCTTTTAAAAAAATAATACTCTTGGTCTTCCGAGCGCACAGAACATCTTAAAAGCTTCTCTAGACCATCAATTATTCAGCCCCTTTGAGGGAGCTATCAGTCCTAATGAATTGAGCGGGTGCATTCCCTCCCAGTGACTTGCCGAGATTGTGCTGGGAGCGCGCGGCGCTCCCGTATCTCCCGTCCTCAGAGTTGTGGGGTCGTCCCTGCCCGTTGCGAGCGCGGTGTTTGCAGTAAATCATTTAGACAAACAGAGCGGCGCTGGGGACCAGGCTGCCCAATTGTCTTTCTCGGTCTCGCCCAGCAGGGTATTTATGGACTGGATTTTATGCTGATCCCTCCCTCCCTCCCTTTCCCAGCCACTGTTTTCTTATTAGGAATCAGGTTCACCAGAGAGTGCATCAAGCTGATTATAGATGCTACCACTTGATTAGCTAATGCTCCTCTGCGAGGCTTTGCAAAGGGAAGAGAAGGCTGTGATAGCCTGTCTGAGGATGGCATGGGGAGGACACTGTCCCCTTGGGTCCACAGCCCTGCTCTCCTCACCTTACAGATGTTCCCCAGGGAGTCCCAGGGCTTGAAAAGAGGCTAGAGATGGGTAACTGCTGGTCAGCTCCTGGGGTGTGGAGAGAGCAGTGCCATGGATATGTGCATGTGAAGTTCAGTAACAGGCATCACTTTTTGTCAGTCACTGGGAGATGCTATCAGAGGATGCAGGATGCTGGAATTGAGCTGAATATTGCAATATTCTGGGAATAACCACTAGCAAACCATTCCTATTCAGAATCTGGATTTGCTGAGTTCCTTATTTGCTCTGGCTATCAGATAAAAAGAGTTGCAAAGGCCCTGGAGACAGAGCTTTTATTGCCATGAGTTCCTGGCGACCACGTTAGGTGCCACGAGTGAGTTGTGCAGGTCTTTCTGAGCAAGCAGTGGTAGAAGCTTCACAGCTCCTCAGGAGCTGGGCTGTGCAGGCAGCTGGCAGTGCCAGGACATTGGCAGGGTGATGCTTCACCCCATGGGAAAGAAGAGTGTTTGCTAGGGCTGCTCTCCTGACTCCAGCTGCTGTGCCAGCCTCTCCAGGCAGGGAGACCCTTGTGTGGTGTCCTGGACTGTGGCCATGTGAGAGATCCTGGGAACCCTGGAGAAAGGAGAATTGCAGTGGGAAAGGACCTGGGAAGGAGAAACAAGTTGTAAGCACTGGTTGAGAGAAGCTGGAGCAGAGAGCTTTTCTGTCCTTATTCCTGGCAGCTCAGAAGAGGCTGGTGGGGTGTGTTTGGAGAGACACGGATCCACAAGCCCGTCCCTGCTCTGCAATAGACTGCAGTGCATTCCCAATTAATTATTCATTAATTATGGAAAACAGGCAGTGCTGGCTCCATGGCTCCGGCAGCTCGAGCCACGTCGCTGCAGCTGGCGAAGGGGCAGGCCAGCCCTGCCTGCATTTGCCTGTGCCTGCCTGCAGCCTGGGGGGGCCAGCGCCCCCCTGCTCGCCCACTGCTCAGCAGAGCCACCCAGCCAGGCCAGGGCCACCAGAGACCAGGCACCAGGGACCTCTGTGGTGGGGTGGAGATGGGAGCCCGGGGCCGCGTGTGGCGGTGCGGAGAGCCTCTCCTGCTCCTCTGTGAGAGGGCAGCTTATTTCTGCCGAGGGGACAATTGGCAGCCAGCTAATTAAATTACGGAGACTGCGGAAAGAGGATCCCATCTACCAGGTGCTGAGCCTTGTTAAGCTAATTGTCCCCCTCTCTCCGCCTTCTTCCCTCTTCCACATTGCCAGGGATGCTGCGGTTGCCTAATTAAGTTATCAGAAAGATAATGGCTGGTTCTGAATCCAGTACCTTTAAGAAAAGCATCCATCTAATAATTGCTTTTATGCAAGTAGATAAATGCTGAGGTGGAATTTCAGCCGGTGTGTGTGGGGGGTGGCTGGGGCTTTCCCAAGACGGGGCCTCCTCTGCTCAGGGGGTTGTTTATCCATCCTGCTCTTAGCATGATGGCCTTGTCAGGTGGGAGATGTCTTCCTGCTGTCCTCTGCTCGGCAGCACCTTCTGTTCTCCCTGGCTGTGCTCCTGGTGGAAGCAAAGCCTTAGTTTCTGGGCTGCTTCTTTTCCTGGGACAGCATCTCCTGCAAGCCCTGTGTGGCCCGTCCCTGATGGAGGAAGGCTTTCCTGGACGGGTTCTCCAGCATGCTCTGCCTCTCCCCTCAACAGTCCCTCCGCTGATCCAGCCCTTCGAGTTCCCACCAGCCTCCATTGGGCAGCTCCTCTACATCCCCTGTGTGGTCTCCTCTGGGGACATGCCCATCCACATCACCTGGAGGAAGGATGGACACGTCATCCTCTCCGGCTCTGGGGTCACCATCGAGAGCAAGGAGTTCATGAGCTCCCTGCAGATCTCCAGCGTCTCCCTCAAGCACAATGGCAACTACACCTGCATCGCCAGCAATGACGCCGCCACGGTCAGCCGGGAGCGGCAGCTCATCGTGCGGGGTGAGCCCCCAGTGCTGCCACCACGTTGGCTGCAGGAGGGTGGTGGTGGTGGGAGAGGGGTGGCACAGCAGAGAGCACGGAGAAGTTCCAAGGCTGGAGGGAGATGATGCTGTTTCCCAGTTGCAGGAGTGGTGCAGAGCAGGTAGGGTGGTGAGGAGCAGGGCTGAGCCAGGGCTCACAGGCAGGGAGGAGTTTTGAGGGACTAGTAGGGTTTTTGCTACCGTGATTGTCTTTTCTCTCAAATCATTCAGTGCCTCCTCGTTTTGTGGTCCAACCCAACAATCAAGATGGCATTTATGGCAAGGCCGGGGTGCTGAATTGCTCAGTTGATGGGTACCCTCCACCGAAAGTCATGTGGAAGCATGCAAAAGGTAGGGGTGACACACAGCAGTGTGCAGGGAGCTCCATGGGGAGAGGACCCTTCATCAGGACTGCCCCAGCACGGAGCCTCTCCAGAATCCTTGGCCTTGGCTCAGCTCTGTGTCTCCAAATCCTCTCCTAGGGAGCGGCAACCCCCAGCAGTACCACCCCATACCCCTCACGGGCCGCATCCAGATCCTGCCCAACAGCTCCTTGCTCATCCGCCACGTGCTGGAGGAGGACATCGGCTACTACCTCTGCCAGGCCAGCAACGGTGTGGGTACAGACATCAGCAAGTCCATGTTCCTCACTGTCAAGAGTAAGTAGCCAGAGTGGCACTGTGGTGATAAGGGTCTGTGTACCTGGTGACAGTGGCTGGTTGGGGGTGCCTGTCAGCACAGCTTGGGCCAGCACAGTCCCCTCCTTGGTGCTGAGGGCTCCCGCTGTGCCAGGCTCTGCCCTCGGCACAGCACATCCCTGTGATCGATGTGTGGGGCACAGGGGGGGAGGGAGGAACATCGATCTCCCTCCTCCAGGGACCTGCTCCCCTTTTGCTATTAAACACACTTTGTCCTTAATAAAACCGAGCAATCAATCTACATCATACAGGAGGAAAGGAAATAGCTGGGCTAATTTGACAGGGACGGGCTGGGCAAGGTTGTTAGACACTATGTTTGAACTGCGCCTTTTATTGGATTCCTCTCCCGTTGCTATCAGCAGAATGCATAATCTCCAGCTCCTCTTTATTTATTGTGATTGTTGCTGCCGTGAGCATTCAAACCTCATAAAGGAGGTAGTGGAGGGGGAGACCTGCCCCTCACGCTCGCTTCCCTGGCAGTTCCCACATGGCCAGGGCCAGGGGTGGGCTCACCAGGTCTAAACTCTGCCCTAGCCACGCCAGGGGACAAGGCAGAGGGCACACGGTGATTGGGACCATGGGTGACACCACCCCCCAGCCTTTCTTGGGTGCCACCATGTCATGGCAAGGGTGTGGTGCCTGGAGAATCATCCGGGATGAGGCAAGGAGAGGGTGACTCTGGCTTGGGCAGCCCCCTTGCTGCCTCCCCTCCCCAGCCATCGCTTTATTTTCTGGCATCATCAGTCATTTCTCCCGGGGTTTCACCCCTCCCCACGAGCCTCTGCTTTGCTGGGTTTCTGCTCCCTCCCTGTCAGCTGTTTAATTTATCCCGCCGACTGATGAATCAAAACGAGTGACTTCAAACACGGCACTTCAATGAGGCGCAGGTACAAAGTCGAGGCGATTAATCCCGAGCGAGCGTGCGGCAGTCGCAGCGCCCGAGCTGCCGCCTTGTCCCCACTCTCTGCCGTAATTGCATCCCAGGACAGGTTGCTGGCTGACTTGAATAGCACGTAACCTTATTATGCATGTGCTTCCACACTTCCCGGAGACCTCGCAGCCTTTGAAAAGCCTTGGATGAAGAGGTAGACAAAGCGCCACAGCCAATTAAGCCTTATACGGGGCTCTTTGTTTTGTTTCATTTTTTGGGGGGTTGTGTTTGTTTAGTGAAATGTCAGGCCAATTAAAGTGAGATCAGCGCCGGCTTTCCTTGAAAGTCAGGACACTGAGGACAGAGTTAAATGGAAGTTAAGCAGAGCCCCAGCAGAGCTCGTTGGTGGTCAGCAGGGAATGGGGAGCAGCCAGTCCGTAGCCACACAGCTCCTTCCCTGAGACCACTGGGGGAAGCTGAGCCAGCTGGGTAATGCCCCAGGGCAGTGTGTGCCATCCTGGCCAGGGGCAGGAGGAGCTGGCTGCTGTCCTCGGGGGTTCTGGCAGCTGTCTGGGGCCATATGGAGCAATGGGCAGTGCCCGGAGTGGGTCTGGAGAGGGGTGGGTGCCCGTGGGTTGTGGGCATGGCCGTGTTTGGAAGCTGGCTGTCATATGGCGAGGGTACAACTGATTGCTGCCATGCAATTTGAATTAATCTCATGCTTCAGGTGAAACTTGGCTAATCAATGGAGAAAGGAAGCTGAAACGGGAGCAATCAAATTAACATCACAGAGCTGCCTCCAAACAAGGATGAGGGGGGTGAGGGAGGCGGGCACAGCCCTTGTCACCGTTCTCATTCCGTTGTCAGCAGCGGGCTGCGAAGCGGCTCGTGGCCCAGCCCTGCACAGGACGTGGCTCCCTTTGTAGGCAGCCTTATCTCTGCCCAGCAACTGTGACCAACCTCTTGTCAACAAGGCCCGTGGGCACAGGGAATGTGGCAGCTGTCAGGGGTGGCTTGATGGGGCTGAGGACAGGGAGGCAGGTGGTCACAGAAGGTGTCAGAGGAGAGTTCTCCTCAAGGGAAGCTTCTCACAGAGCAGTGGGGCTCTGGCTGGTGCTCTGGCAGGCAGGAACCAGTGTGGGTGATGTCCCTGTACCCAGGCTGGCTGGGAGCAGCTCCCAGCAGCCCTCAGAGGCCAAGTCCTGGGTGACTGTCCCTCCACAAGCAGGTGTTGGGTACCACTGTGCAAGAGGTGCTGTCTCTGCTCCAGGTTATACTGCCTGCATGGATGGTTGGGGTTTGCTTAGGGTTTGCTTCACTGCTTTCCCTGCTCTGGACCGTGCACTGCTCTCCTGGGACCCTGGCAATTGAGACAAGTTGATATGTTTACATCCAAGGAGCTGCTCTTAATCAAACATCAATAAGTGCCTTTCAGTGAAGCGGAGCCTGAAACGGAGCTTATCTCCTGGGACTGCTGCTCACCAGGAAGGGGGCTGATGTCTCCTCAGCTGCCAGAGCCCTGTGGGGCTTTCCTGCCCCTTCAGCCCCCATGGCCACGCACACCCCAGGCCCCCAGCCTGCAGCAGGTGAAGGCTGAATGTGGGGAGGCAGCCCCCTGTGCCCCGCCTGCCAGAATTCTTTGTTTCTCACTGCTCTTGATTTCCCACACCCGAGACTGCAGGTCCACCAGCAATCGCCACAGGTCCAAGTGCTGCTCTGACATCCCTGCTTTTTTGCTGTCCCCTCTGGGGCAGGATGGCCACAGGTTGGGGCCAGCAGGTGCTAGCCTGGGCACTTCTCTGTCCCAACCACGTGGGCACCCGCCCTGCACCCTGCAAAGCCCGGTAGCTCGGGAGGAGAGGTTTCCGTAGCTGTTAATTGAATTACATTGCCACAGAAAGCCGAGAAGTCGTAGCTCATTAGAGCCTCTTGTGTCCCATTAGAACAGTGTGTGTTGCCTTTGCGGATTGTCATTATCATACATTACTGCGGGACTCAGCACTGCTGTTTGTTTATGCATTACATTTTTTTCTGCTTACCCAGGCTGCCCTGGCTCCCTCAGCCCTCCTCTCCTGCACAGCACCAGGGCTGGCTCTGGCATCGGCCAGGCTTGGTGCCAGGGCTGGGGATGTGGGCAGAGGACTCTCTGTGCTGTCCCACAAGCTGTCCCCAACCGTGCTGCAGCCACTGCCCGGGCAGCACCAAGATGTGCCCGCCCCAGGTGCTGCAGCTGGCTCCTTGGGTGCTGAGCACCACCCAGGGCCTCCCCACTGTCCATCCTTGCATGTGTATTGGGGTGCCTATGTGTGTGTGTATATATATATATATGTATCTGGTATCTGCAATGCAAAGGCAGCTTTGTTGATGTGAAACCGCACTCTATATTCTGCCCAGGTTTATACGAGTGAATTATGCAAATCTGTGATGGAAAACATTCTTCCTCTCATCCTCGGGAGTGTAAAACCTTAGTCAATAATTCATACCTGCACGTCTCAGACTGGAGGCTTTCTCTTCATTATAGTGTGCGCTTGGTTATTTGTCTTTCACGTTTTATTGTCTACCCTGGTGTAATGCTATGCATTATAAAATTTATCTGCTTCATTATTTTATGATCCTGAGCTGTATAATGCAGCGAGACCATTCCGCTTTGGGCTGCGTGGCCTCTTGGGGAGACCAACACCCACCACCTCCCTGGCAGGGTCTACGGACCATGCCAGGGCTGGGTGGCACCCAGCTGTCCCCTGGGCACATGGGTAACCCTCTGCCTCCCTGCAGTCCCAGCCATGATCACCTCCCACCCCAACACCACGATCGCCATCAAGGGCCAGACCAAGGAGCTGAACTGCACAGCACGGGGCGAGCGCCCCATCATCATCCGCTGGGAGAAGGGTGACACTGTCATCGACCCCGACCGCAACATGCGCTACGCCATCACCACCAAGGACAACGGCGACGAGGTCATCTCCACCCTCAAGGTGAGGTCCCTGGGGTCTTGCACCCTCCCAGGCTGCTGGGCATCTTGTTTGGGTGATGGAGGGGGGCAGGTGGCACAGGGGGTGCCCAGGGAGGAGGGTGTTGGTGTCCCCAGGCGGTCTCTGGTGGCACAGAGGCTCACGCTGCAGCTGGGCTCTCAGGGTGGCAAAATTGAGTCCAGTGTGGAGGGATGTTAGAAATGGTATCTCTGGGCAGCAGCAGCATCTGCGCTGGCCCTGGCACACTGCGGGGCAGCCAGGCAAAGCAGCTGGCTGGTGCTTGGACTTGTACAACTACCGTAAGAGTTGGGGCTGCCCTGGACCCTCAAGAGGAGCTGGGCTTCACATTTTAATTACCCCGATTAAAAATCAGCCACAATCTGTTTGATGTGACAAGCCCCTGGACAATGCACTGGATCTCAGCTTCCCGTGTGATGGGCTCTGGTTGCAAAGGTGTTTTGCAGCACCAGGGATGTCTTCAAGAACAAATTTTCAGTGCAGGTCTGAGCTGTGGGACTGGGATTTGGAGAGTGACCTGCCCCACAGGCACAGCTCTTGCTGGGGCTGGTGCCAGGAGCAGGCTGTGATACTGGGGGAAAGTGAGGGCAGGGTGCTCCGGGTAGCTTGGCCTGATTTGGCTCCTCTTCTTCCCCTGAAACGTTCATAGCTGAAACCAGCCGACCGTGGGGACTCTGTCTTCTTCTCCTGTCACGCCATCAACTCCTACGGCGAGGACAGAGGCTTGATCCAGCTCACCGTCCAAGGTACTCGTTCCCCCGGGGTGCAGAGCCTCACCGTGAGAGTCCCCCTGCTCCTGGGGGAGCTTCTCTGCCCATCGTCACTCCCCTGCCTGTGTCTCTCCAAGAGCCCCCTGACCCACCGGAGCTGGAGATCCGTGAGGTGAAAGCCCGGAGCATGAATTTGCGCTGGACGCAGCGGTTTGATGGCAACAGCATCATCACTGGGTTCGATATCGAGTACAAGAACAAGTCAGGTAGGTGCTGGCTGATGTGATCTGAGCTCCCTCCTTGGCCCCCAGCAAGCAGTGGGGCTGGGGGCTGTGCTGTCGCTGCTGTGTCCCAGGGCCAGGCAGGTGAGGGGTGCCGGTGCCTCCAAGGGAATATTCTGCATCCCTCTTCCTTTGATGAAGGAAAGAGAGAGCAGCAGTAATGAAATATGCTAATTTCTGTTGGATGGGAACAATTGAAGGGGAAGGTTAAAAGAGACAATATTTGTGACAAGCCAAACCCAGACCACACAACAGGGGACAGAAGCTGGGGGTGCCTGGGGACCTCACCTGCCTGAGCATGACCCCTTGTGCTGCAGACCTCGGGACTCAGGTGCTGACCCTTGTCTTACTCCGCTGCTTTTCCAGATTCCTGGGATTTTAAGCAGTCTACACGGAACATCTCCCCGACCATCAACCAGGCGAACATCGTGGACCTCCACCCAGCCTCGGTGTACAGCATCCGCATGTACTCCTTCAACAAGATCGGGCGCAGTGAGCCGAGCAAGGAGCTCACCATCAGCACGGAGGAAGCAGGTGCTGCTCCTGGATCGGATGCTGGGGCTGGGTCACCCTCAGCTGAGTATTTCCCTGATGGACAGGCCCTTCCCTGGTGCTTCTCAACATGCTTTTTTGGGTCTGTTTCTCCACAGCTCCTGATGGGCCCCCGATGGATGTCACCTTGCAGCCGATGACGTCCCAGAGCATCCAGGTCTCCTGGAAGGTGAGCAGGGCTGGGGCAGTGGGTGGGCTTTCCCTGGCAGCTTCTCCTGAGACCCAGTTTTGTCAGCAGTAGGGCCAGGAAGAGTTTCCCTGGCCAAATGAGAACCTAATGACTGGGTGGGCAGCTTGGCTACATCACACAGGGTCCTTATTAATCATGTTTTGTAACAAGCTCATTATCTCATAGGATGTCCATGAGGGGCGATGGAGGAGAGAGGATAAATATGTTAAAACTGAGGTGCTGGGTTGCAAAGGGCTTGAGCAAAGATCAATGAAACTTAGAATCGGATTTATTTTTTTCCAAAGGTGCATAATGAAAAATAAAATTGATTATAAAGTTAGGACTTTGGAATGAACTGGTAAGTCAATAAATTTAGGGTTCCAGCTTCTCCCCCCCTCCCCTCAAGCACTGAAAAAACAGATTAATGGAAAATAAGATTCACTTGGAAGATAAGTCACTTCATTTTAGGAGTATTTCAGCAAGATGGATCGCCCTGGCTTTGTAACATAAATTTGCAATCAACCCTATTGATTTCTTAATGCTTCAGAGAAATATTGTTAAGATTGATCTCAACCTGGCCTCTTGCATTTTTAAGGCTGTCAGACTTGGGATTTTTTCCCCTCCTCCCATTGACTCGCTTCAGTCAGGGAATGGTGCTGGCCAGATGTGCCCTGCTGCCCAGCCCAGCACCTTCCTCTCTGATGGCACCCACTGGCCTTTCTGGGCAGCAGTGTCCTGCCTGACACCCACTCATCCCTCAGGCCCCCAAGAAGGAGCTGCAGAACGGGGTGATCCGTGGCTACCAGATTGGGTACCGGGAGAACAGCCCGGGCAGCAACGGGCAGTACAGCATCGTGGAGATGAAGGCCACGGGGGACAGTGAGGTCTACACGCTGGACAACCTGAAGAAGTTTGCCCAGTACGGGGTGGTGGTGCAGGCGTTCAACCGCGCCGGGACGGGGCCGTCGTCCAGCGAGATCAATGCCACCACGCTGGAGGATGGTAAGGCTGCTCCTGGCCCTGGACCAGGTGGTTTTCCTGCTCCCTGGTGCCAGGTCCCACCTGGGGCAATCCCAGCCCTTCCCCAGCAGATTTCAGGTGGTCGCTCCCCTCTTGGCTGCATCCACACTCATAGCTGCCTTGGGGAGTAGTTGGGAGCGTGAAGATGCCAGGACCTCTGTGGCACTGGGCACCACAGTTAGAAGGTTGTCAAGGTGGATTTGGACATTGCTGAAGTGCCAGGGAGGTTTCTATCTGGGAAAGATCACCGGTGGCCTCAGTTGTTGTAAAAACAAGGAGAAAAAAAGTTTTGCAGTGTGTTTGCTCTGCAGTTTTTCATACTTAATTAAGGCTCTCGTTAGCCTGTCAAGCCATGATAGTTTCCTGGCTGCATTAGCACTCCTCCTGGGGTATTCATGGGCCCCTGTTTTAGCAGTAGTGTCTTTTCCATAATTATATTACCTTAATTTTGTTCAAACGGACTATCTCTATTAGTTTATTATGCTCCGTCCCTAATTACATGGTGCTTATATTTTTGCACCTAAGTAATATGAAACAATCATTTTCAAAGGGGATCATTATGGTGATGTATTATCATTTAAATGCTCATAAAAATTAGAGTTACTTCTTAGGGGGCAATGGGATCTAATTGCCTTGCATCCAGGCAGATTTCCCATTCTTGCCTCGCTGGGAAGCTTGGTGTGTCCCAGTGGCCTCCCTGTCCCTGTGGGCAAGGGGGTCCCACCTGCCTTGATGGTCCAGGAGGAGAAAAGCTGCATGTTGGAGGCACATGGCTGCTGGGTTTCACCTGGCTCTGGTGCCCTACATGCTAGGCAAGATGCCAGGGACTCGGGCAGGAGCACAGCAGGGTCCCGTGTGAGTGCAGCGAGGTGGCTGACCCATGGGACATAGCTCCTTCAGCCTGGCATGTGCCAGGCACGTGCTATCTCTCCATCCTCCTGCTGATTGTCCTCTCCATCCTCAGTTCCCAGCCAGCCCCCTGAGAACGTGCGGGCCATCTCCATCACATCGGACGTGGCCGTCATCTCCTGGTCAGAACCTCCTCGCAGCACCCTCAATGGGGTGCTCAAGGGGTACCGGGTCATCTTCTGGTCCCTCTACATGGATGGAGGTGAGATCTCGTGGAGAACGGGTGACAGGGGGGATCTGGGTGGGTGGCAGCATGGGGCTGACAGGTCCCATCTCCCTGCAGAGTGGGGCGAGATGCAGAACATCACAACCACGCGGGAGCGAGTGGAGCTGCGGGGCATGGAGAAGTTCACCAACTACAGCGTGCAGGTGCTGGCATACACCCAGGCTGGCGACGGGGTCCGCAGCAGCGTGCTCTACATCCAGACCAAGGAGGACAGTAAGTGACAGTGCCTGGGGGAGCGGGCACGGGCACTGCCCTCTTGCACTTGCGAAGAGATGTTAATGGGAAGGAAAAAGATGGAGCCATTAGCAGCTTGCTGGGCACCCGGAGCCCTGCCTGGTGGGGAGGAGAGGAAGCACCCTGCACTGCCCAGATGCATGGCACAGCTACTCTGAGGTACAGAACCTGAGCCAGCCCCCAGGCAGCCCCAGCCCACTCGGGTCTCGACGCTGTCACTCAGGGTTGCAGTGTGCCACAGACGGCAGATCCCAGTAGCTGGGAGCCCTTGCTCATGCCACAGCACCTCGTGTGGCTGCAGGGGTGTGGGGGAAGCCCCCCGTGTAAAGCCAGGGGCAGGGCATTTCCCATTCGCCGTTTTTCTTTTCCTTAAGTGCAGATATTTAAATATTTACACCCCTGCCTGCCCTACTTTAATGCCATTAAGCGGCAGCGGTGCGATTCCTGGCTCTGTGGCTGGCACGGCTGCCTGCCCGCCCGGGGAAGTGCCAGATGCTGGGGACCACAGCTGGGCAGGGTAAGGCTGAGCCGGGAGCCACTTGGCAGATTAAGGAGATGGCCATTAAAAGCCAATCATAACCTCTAACCCAGAGCTTGAGCTGCAATTAACCCTCCTGCCTTTGGCTCAGCAGAGGGCTAGAGCCACCCAAGGAGCAGTGTTCAGCGGGCAGTGGGGTGATGACAGGGGGACCTGCAGACCTGTCCCCACTTGTTCCTGCTCCATGCTGGCATGGAAACACCACTGCAGCTCCTTGCCAGTGTAGTCAGGATGCCAGCCCTATGGTGGGACCCAGAGATGTCTCAGCACTGGCTCTGTCACTTTTGCTCTCCTTCAGTTCCAGGTCCCCCAGCTGGCATCAAGGCTGTCCCTTCTTCTGCCAGCAGCGTGGTGGTCTCCTGGCTGCCCCCAGCCAAGCCCAATGGCATCATTCGGAAGTACACCATCTTCTGCTCCAGCCCTGGCTCGGGGCAGCCGGTACGGGACTGGGATAGGGTGAAGCTGGGGTGTGCGGGGTGGTCAATGCTGAGCTAGCTAAGCAGGAATGGGAGGAAAGGGTGGGTTGGCGCCAGGCAGCAGCAAAGATCCCTTGGGCCAGGTCTGTGCACTGCAGAGTGGCAGGAGCACCCATGGATGCATGGGCAGAGTGCCATCATCTGTTCCCTTCCTCCAGCATCCACCCCACTCAGTGCTCACTCTAGAAGGGGATATGTGCCAGCAGCTGACCAAAAATAAAACAGGAATCAAACCTGGCACCATCCCCCCTTTGCAAGGGAGAGGTTGATGGGAGGTCTGCAGACTAGTGCTTATCAAAAGCTCCTTCTCAAACTCATTTCACTATCTGAGCCTCTGGTTTCCAGGGCAACATAATCTTTTCATCAAAGCAACTGGTAAAACCGCTGGGATCTGATATTGTTTTCTTGGCATCTTGTCAAAACTGTCATTTGGGTAAAAAAAAATTATGTATACTATACAATATTCATATAGGTGTCTGCTTGTGGGGTACATTTACATCTGTGAGCCCCACAAGGGCATGTGTTGGAAGGCAGCAAGTGCACAGATACCTCTGGCAGTCATGTGTTGGCACACACGGGTACCACAGCCATGCTGCAGTGGGGTTCACTGGGCTCCCAGCTCCTCCTTGGCACTGGCACGGTGGGGCAGCCTGGGCAGGGCGGCCACCTCCATGCGGCCTGCCTGGGGCAGGGGGGCTTTGGCCCGGATGGGATGGTGGCTTGTGCCCAGCTGCTCCAGAGAACAGCCCTTGGGGTTGGGCACAGCCCAGGTGGGAAGTTTTGGGGACCCTCTGGCTGCCACTGTGACCTCAGAGGGGTTTTGGCAGCCCAGCCGGGGTTTGCCTCTGCTCCCGGTCCCTGCTGCAGCTCAGTGGGCAGCTGGGGAAGCAAAGTGTCCTTTCCTGGGAACAAATCATGTCATCACAGCCATCTGCGCCCGGGCCCAGGCCTGGGCTCCCTGGAGAAATGACGACACCAGCCGGTTTCCACCGGCAGTGGGAAATGCCAGGCAGAGCTGATGCGATGTGCTGCTTGGGAGAAAACCTGCAGCACCTCAAGGAGGTGCCAGGGCAGCTGTGGGTCCTCGGACAGCAGAGGGAATCTCCCCAGGGTGACAGGGATTTCCTGGGTGGTGATGGTCCCACTGAAGGGTGCCTGGGGCAGCTGAGATGGGTGTGAGGGTCTCACAGAGGCTGTACCTTCTCCTGTTTCCTCTCCACAGGCCCCCAGTGAGTATGAAACCAGCCCTGACCAGCTCTTCTACCGCATCGCCCACCTGAACCGCGGGCAGCAGTACATGCTCTGGGTGGCCGCTGTCACCTCCGCTGGCCGTGGCAACATCAGCGAGAAAGTCACCATCGAGCCTGCTGGGAAAGGTACACCATGGGCACCAGCTCATGGGGGGACTTGTGCCCTGCCTCTGCTGTCCCCAGCTCCTTACTCTGCTTCGGCTGCTCCAGCAGCAAGGGACAGCTGGGGTGACCCATGCCTGGGGTGGAGAAGGGGCATGGGAAGTCTCAGCTCCTGTTCCATGCTGGGGGGGTCTGTGCCCAGAGCCTGCCCACAAGGCTGACCTCTTCCTTGCCCCTAAGCCCCTGCCAAGATCATCTCCTTTGGAGGCACCGTCACCACCCCATGGATGAAGGACGTGAGGCTGCCGTGCAACTCCGTTGGGGAGCCTGTTCCCGCCATCAAGTGGACCAAGGACAGGTAGGGAGGGCGCCCGGGGCTGGTGGCACCACCCTTGCCATGGCACACGGCTGATGCGCCCTGTCCCCTCCCGGCAGCGAGGACTCCGCCATCCCCGTGACGGTGGACGGCCATCGCCTGATCCAGGCCAATGGCACACTGGTGCTGCGCTCGGTGAAAGCCGAGGACTCGGGGTACTACACCTGCACCGCCACCAACACCTGGGGCTTCGACACCATCATCATCAACCTGCTGGTGCAAGGTGAGGGGTGCCGGGGGGTGCTGCACTGCAGCAGGCTTCACCGTGACCCTGCGCTCCTGCTGATCCCCACTGTGGGCTGTGTCCCGTGCCAGGGGCTCTCGTTGACGTTTTGCTGGGACACAGTTTGGGGCACTTTCATCTGGTGGGTGAGGTGCTCACGGGTTTTTTTCCTCCTCCCCAGTGCCCCCAGACCAGCCCCGCCTGACCGTCTCCAAGACGTCGGCGTCGTCCATCACGCTCGCCTGGATTCCTGGGGACAACGGGGGCAGCTCCATACGAGGTACAGCTCCTGTGAGCAATGGGACCAGCACCACAGCACCCATCCCAGATTCGTGGGTGCTTCTGGGTGCCAGCACTGGGGGGGAGGCTCATGGTGCATGTTTTCGGGCACACCCCTGCACCCTGTGCATGCAATTCTGTCTCTGCGCCTCGATTTCCCCCTCTTGGAAATGCTCCAGAGTAATGTTAATGCTCCTGAGCTCACAGGAGGGCTTGGTTGGGGGGGGTCTGGACAAGATGCAGTGATTGAAACAGCTAATGAGGGCCATGTCCCAGCAGCTGCTCTGTGTCTCTCAGCAATGGTGTGACTCTGAGCCTGGTAGGGCAGGATTTGCCCCCCATCCCCCAGCATCAGGAGGGTTCCAGGAGCCATCCCTGCTTTCCAGAGCCTCCTTTCTGCTCTGATTCATCTCATGAATTATACGTTGAAACAGCTGCACGCGGAGGGGGGAGCAGGGCGTGAGGAAGGAGACCTGGCTTACAATTAATTAAAAGCATGAAAGTAATTACAAGCAAATCTCCCCAGCCAGCAGCCTTTCACTCCAGCGGACTCTGTTGATAAATTTGGTTATAATTGGATTAGAAATATTAAAAACATGCTGCCTGTACCAAATAAATAACCAGTGGCAGGCACCAGGGTGCCAGGCACCGTGGGCGGTGCTGGGTGCTGGCCTGACTTTGTCACGGCCAGGAAAGCGTGTGCCAGTGGGCAGAGCTGTGCTGGCCTGGGAGGGTCCTGGCACCTCTGGTCACAGGGAAGCCTTAGCACTGGGCAGCATGAGAAGCCTCCCTTCCCTCGACAGCACTGTGCCTGAGGTGGAGCTGGGTGCTCACAGAGCTGCTGCAAGGCACACATGTGCTTTGTGTGGGTCCTTCAGCGTTGCCACGGCCGTCCTGTGAGCTCCACAGCTCATGGCACATGCTAAGGCACAAAGTCTGTTCTTTCCTTTTGGCTTTATTTGAGAGTTGGAAAAATAACCTGCAAAAAAAAGCCAAATCCATCACCATGCCACGGACGTTTGGGCTCTTGCATAGCCACAAAGATCTGAACAGCCTGGGCAGCAGAGCCAGGCTGTGCTGGGGGGCACTGATGTGCCTGGTAGTGCACCCCGAGCCACATGCGTGAGCTGTGGCTCTCCCCAGGATTCCCTGTGATCCATCCCTGGATGCGGGTGCCATGCTGACAGCAGTGTGACAGGTTTGCTCGTGGAGGACACAGTGTGCTGTTCCCTGATGCTCCGTGGCACGGGAGAGGAGGTGGCAGTGGGCAGGGATGGCAGCGACTTCCTCGCAGCTTCCAGAGGGAGTTGCTTAATTCCATTGTTCCCTTTATAGCCTCGCCTGGATCAGTTGCACTCCCACGTGAAACCGAGTGATGGGGACTGTGCTGGTGGCACTAGAGGCAGTCCAGGGGGCTCTTGAAGAGCACTTGGAAGGTGGCAAGCTGCTGAGGATGCCTGTGAGCCTCTTGCGCATGGATCCTGCCTGGGTCTGTGTGATGGGCAGAGCAGATGGATGAATCACCCATGTGCAGGGTCCCGGGGGATTAGGTCCTGCTAATGGTTTTGAGCTAACGCAGGGCAGTAGTGCAGGAGCAGAGGGCTGTGCTTCCATCTCTGTCCACAGGTGTGCAGCAATCGGTGAGGAGTGGGGCCCTGGCATGGCCAGGCTCTGCTGGAGCTGGCCAAGGGCTGTCCCCAGGGGGTGTGCTGGGTACCCACTGTGGGTAACCCCTTCTCTTGCCCTGTTCAGGTTACACTCGCTTCCCCTGGCAGCCCCTGTGCCCAGAGATGACCTCTCCTCTTCCACAGGGTTCGTGCTGCAGTACTCAGTGGACAACAGTGAGGAGTGGAAGGACGTGTTCATCAGCTCTTCCGAGCGCTCCTTCAAGCTGGAGAGCCTCAAGTGCGGCACCTGGTACAAGGTGAAGCTGGCGGCCAAGAACAGCGTGGGGGCCGGTCGCATCAGCGAGATCATCGAAGCCAAGACCCACGGCAGAGGTGAGCCCACCCCACGGCATCCCCACCGCCGTCCCCTCTCGGCGGCAGCCGTCCTGACACCTCCTCTCCCGCAGAGCCCTCCTTCAGCAAGGACCAGCACCTCTTCACCCACATCAACTCCACGCACGCCCGGCTCAACCTGCAGGGCTGGAGCAGCGGGGGCTGCCCAATCACTGCCATCGTCCTGGAGTACCGGCCCAAGGGCAACTGGGTCTGGCAGAGCCTCCGCACCAACAGCTCCAGCGAGGTCTTCCTGACGGAGCTGCGCGAGGCCACGTGGTACGAGCTCCGCATGAAGGCCTGCAACAGCGCCGGCTGCGGCAACGAGACCACGCAGTTCGCCACGCTGGACTACGATGGCAGTGAGTGGGGGGCCGTGGCTCTGGGGGGAAGTTGTTCTGGGAGTGCTGGATGCCCACCCACTCAAACGTCCTCACTCTGCCCTAGGCACCATCCCCCCGATCAAGTCTGCCCAAGGGGAGGGTGATGACGTGAAGAAGCTCTTCTCCATCGCCTGCCCTGTGATCCTGGCCACGCTGGGAGTGGCCTTGCTCTTCATCATCCGCAAGAAGAGGAAGGAGAAGCGGCTGAAGAGGCTCCGAGGTGAGTTGGGAGGCACCATGGAGCTGTGCTGTTCTGTGCTGGCTCCATGTGCCCTGAACCACTGTCTGCAAACACACAAAAGCAGAATTGAGACTTCATTCTTGCCTTTTCTGTCTCTTGCACAGATGCCAAGAGTTTGGCTGAGATGCTGATCAGGTAGGTGTCTTAGTTGTAAGTGGGTGGGCAAAGCTGAGTGGTGGGGGCACCTGTGGGTGATTTAAACCAAGTTGAGCCCTGACTCAGGCTCAGACCTTCTTGGGTTCAGGCCCATGATATTGTGTCAGCCTCTCTGGTGCTCCCTTCTGCTTCTGCCTCTGGAGGGTCCCCAGTACCCATGCTGGAGCTTGCCCAGGGGGAGCTGAGCCCAGCTGGGCTGGCTGGTGGCAGGCTCCAAGCTTGAGCCACATGGGTCTCTCCCCGGTAACGGCCGGGTCTGAGTCCCCTCTTACCTCACAGCAAGAATAACCGCAGCTTTGACACGCCAGTGAAGGGTCCCCCCCAAGGCCCCCGACTTCACATCGACATCCCTCGGGTGCAGCTCCTCATCGAGGACAAGGAGGGCATCAAGCAGCTGGGTAAGCACCAAGCTCTTCCTTTGGGGTCCCCCAGCAGTCTCCATCCTACCCTGCAGTAGAGTGGGGTATGGGAGCTGTGCCTGTGGGTCCTGCTTTCATCCCACAGCAATCCCCTGGGCAGGGTTCTGCCTCAGTGGGAGTCACTGGAGAACCACCAGGAAGATCTCCATGCACCCCAGAGTGCTGTTGGGGCTCCCAGCAGTAGGGAACCCAGGTCCCAAGGGGGTGCTGAGCATGGGCTCATAGATACCTACACCAAACTGGTTGGAGTGAGAGGGGTCTGACCTCTGGCTTTTTTCCACAGGGGATGACAAAGCCACGATCCCTGTGACTGACACGGAGTTCAGTCAGGCAGTGAACCCCCAGAGCTTCTGCACGGGTGTCTCTCTTCATCACCCTGCTCTGATCCAGAACACAGGGCCCCTCATTGACATGTCGGACATCCGCCCTGGAACCAGTAAGTGGCTGCGTGGGACGGGGTTTGTTGGGAAGGGCGCAGGGTGCTCACAAGGCTCTGAGTGCCAGCAGCCCAGGAGCGTCACACTTGGGCCCTGGGTGTCCCCTTCCAGAGGGGTTCTAGGGAGCAGGCCCTGTCCCCAAGTGCTGGCCATGCCCAGAAGTGGCTCTGGGTGGGGCAGGTTGAACAAGGAGTGTTGCAGGGAGCTGGGACAGCATGGAGTGACCCTCTGTGACTCTTGTCACCTTTGTGCCATAGACCCCGTGTCGAGGAAGAGCGTGAAGTCAGCACACAGCACCCGCAACCGGTACTCCAGCCAGTGGACCCTCACCAAGTGCCAGGCATCCACCCCTGCACGGACCCTCACCTCGGACTGGAGGACAGTGGGCTCCCAGCATGGCATCACGGTCACAGAGAGCGACAGCTACAGTGCCAGCCTCTCCCAGGACACAGGTCTGCCAGCACTGCTCCAGGCACCCCCTAGCAGGGGTCTGCCAGCTTGGGGTGCCACCAGTTCAGTGGTGGTGACCCCAGACCACCTGTTAGGGGTGACTGCAGAAGCACAATGTACTGGTAGCCAAGGTCATGGTGGAACCATGACTTCCACTGCAGGAGGCACTCGGTGTGACTGAAAGCAGCAGGGTTGAGGTGCAGGCTCCAGTTTCTAGGGATGGTTATCAGTAGCACTATAAATGGAACAGAGGCAGGTAATGGGCCAGGGTTGGTGCTCTCTGGGAGTTACTGGGGTGGTGTCCCCTGTTCTGTGTTCTTGGCTCTGCTTGGAGTTTTTTTGCTCCAGAGTAACTACTGTGGCTGCCCTGGTGTGTTTGTGTGTACCTGGCAGAGATGGGGCTGTGCTCTCATCTCCTGGTCCCCCCCAGAAGCTTGGTGGTGGCTTCTCAGCATCTGGGATCCTGTCCAACTCTAGGGACAGATGGCTGGAGGTATCTCAGCAGGGGCAGTCTGGACCTTCCCACAATGACAATGCTGTGTCACGGGTGTTGAGAGGGTGGGGCCAGACTCTTATCGGGGTGCCCAGCAACAGGACAAGGGGCAACAGCCACAAACTGGAACCCAGGAGCTTGCATCTGAACAGGAGGAGAACATTTTTTTGCTATGAGGTTGTTGGAGCCTGGCCCAGGAATCTCCTCTGGAGAGATTCCAAACCTTCCTGGACACTGCAATGCTGAGTGACCCTGCTGGAGCAGGGGTTGGCACCAGATGATCTCCAGACGCTGGGATTCTGGGCTGTGGAGAATGTCATTCCCAGGCCAGGTAAAATTCCCAGGTAGGTGACGTGTCCTCTCCTCCACAGACAAGGGGCGCAACAGCATGGTGTCGACGGAGAGTGCCTCCTCCACCTACGAGGAGCTGGCACGCGCCTACGAGCATGCCAAGCTGGAGGAGCAGCTGCAGCACGCCAAGTTTGAGATCACCGAGTGCTTCATCTCCGACAGCTCCTCCGACCAGATGACCACCGGCACCACCGACAACGCCGACAGCATGACCTCCATGAGCACCCCGTCGGAGCCTGGCATCTGCCGCTTCACAGCCTCCCCGCCCAAGCCCCAGGACAGCGAGCGTGGCAAGAGCGTGGCCGTGCCCATCCCACACCGTGCCAGCAAGAGTAAGTCTGGTTCATTGCAGCCTGCATTCAGCTGTCCTGTGCTTTATAGGGCACATTATAGAGAGCAGTCAATGCTAGCTGCAGATGGCCATGCTCTAGACATCCCATTGCATGGAGACTGACAGGGTCTAGGGTGGTTGCATTCCCGGATTGATGTATTATCCCAATAAGATACACAGAGGGTGGGCATCGGAAGGGATCCCCCAATGTGGGCCGTGCTCCTCCTCAGCTTCACCCTCCTCCTCTTCTCCTTGCAGGCGACTACTGCAACCTCCCGCTCTACGTCAAGTCAGAGGCCTTCTTCCGCAAGCCCGATGCCCACGAGCCCTGCCCGGTGGTGCCGCCGCGGGAAGCCTCCATCCGCAACCTCGCCCGGGCGTACCACGCGCAAGCCCGGCACATGACGCTGGAGCCGGGCGCCAGCAAACCCTTGGGCTTACCACCCCCGGCCTCC
>JANHGL010017852.1:0-25134 GCA_024611195.1 Ceyx melanurus | reverse complement strand
GGCTGGCAGTGGATCGGGTCAACATTCTGTGATTCTGGGTTGTTTCTGTGCTGTGGGGATCACAGGGGCTGTGGGTTGTGAGGGTGGCTGTTGCACTGCCATGGGCTCTGATGGCACTTGGCACTTCTGAGCTTTGGAGGAGGGGAAGGAGCAGCAGGGATGTGCTCCCGATGAGTGTGGCAGTGCCCTGTGCCTTTGTGTGCTTCTGCCCTGCTGCATCTTTAGTTACTGTGTGTTCTTAAAGTGATTTGTCCAGAGATGTACGGAGAGAACTGTTGTCTGGCTGGATGCATACCTAACAACGGTAAATCCTCTCCATCACCTTCCCTGTATTTGACAACTTTGCTTCTGACAGTTCAGTGATGCTGCAGAGCTCCTCCTGAGCCTTTCCCTCACAAGTCCTTGCAGCTTAGCCTTTGCTGCCTGCTTTTTGCACCGTAGTTCTCCAGTTTCATTTACTTTTTTCTTTTTTTCATAGTACATAATGCTTGGAATTTATTCTTATCCTTTTTTTCAAGAGCGAGTATAATTGAGTTTGATGAATGCAAGTAAGAGAGAGCTCTGAGGGCGGCCCTGGCGGAGCGAGCCGTGCGGCCGGAGCGCGGGAATCGTCCCGCGTTCTCTGCGCCTTGGGGCGGTGCCCGGCAGCGCTGCCCTGGCCCCTGTGCGCAGACCCCCGGGCAGGGCTGAAGAGCGTGCCCCGCGGGGCTGGGTGTGTAATGGGGCAGCAAGGGCGGGCGGGAGCGGCAGTGCTGCCGCCGCTAATGGAAGATCTGGCGCAAAGAGCGGTCAGTGTTTTAATTTGAAGTGTGCAAAGTCCCGCTTGGGTCCCCTTTAGGAATTTGGGGGCATAGATTTCCATAGAAAAGCAAAACCTGGCAAAAAAAAAAAATTGTCAAGATACGGGGCGATCAGGTTGTTTGCATTTATATGCAGTAGGGCTAAAGGCAGCGCTACTTACACATTGCTTTAGCAGAGCCCTGGTTTCATTAACAGCCCTTTTCAAGTAATGTGTGTGAGGAATTTTGTTTGTGCAAACAAAATGTTTGATTTGGAACAGCTTTGGCTTTCAAGAAAAGATGTGAGATTGGAAAATGTGAAAATAATTGCTTACAAAATTATGAAACGATGTTTAAGGAACTCGCTAATGTGTTTGTCTGAGGCATTGAATTAATTCTTAAATAAGAGCGGCGTGACTAGAAAAATAATATGCATGCTATTTACTGATATAAACTAATGGGTTTCTTAGTGTTTGAAGTAATGTTATAATGCAGCATTCATAGCTGAAAAGAAAGCAATAGAGGAGCCTGCTCGCTCCCCTCCTGCGAGCAGCCAGTGGATTGGGTCTCTGCAGAGCTTTCCAGCTGTAAGTTCCAAAAAGGCTCAGAAACTCACCTGATTTTTCAGAACTAAAAGCAAACGGATGGGAGAAAAGAGTTGTTTTATGCCACCCAGTCGTGATCTAAAAAGACTGCTCTGGGTGTGCAAAGGCAGTAGGCAGCCCAGTTCCCGGGAAGAGAGAGGAACAAACTGCTGCACAGCTCTTGGTGAGGCTGAGCTGGGCTCAGCGAGCAGGCTGGGTGGGTTGAGGCAGGGGAGTAATTCCCAGTGGGAAGGCGGCTGGAAAAGGCCTTTGCTGAGGAGAGGCAGCAGCATCTCCTGCCCCAGGACCCACCACGACGGTCGGCAGTCCCCAGCGTCCCGAGGAGCCGAGGTTCAGGTTGTGATGCTGTGTCAAGGTGCCGGGGACACGCGCTGCTGCTCTGTTAAATTCCACAGTGCTTGCAAGCTGCAAACCCAAACTAGAACCCTTGACACTGAGGAAGCGTTTCCACTTGGTTTTAGAGGGCTTCCAAGTGCCTATTGATCAGTGTTCTCTAACAGCACAGAAATAATGTGTCTAATTTAACTGGCCACATGGAAGAGTATAGAAAAAACATTAGTTATCCCTTGAAAGGCTTGGAACATCGATAGGAGGACATAACATTAATGACTTTCCTATACACGAGCTTCAAAAATGGCTAAATGAGGAAGAAATTACAAATTTATTTTCCTATAATTTCAGCAGTTGTCTTGTTTTACTGCACCAGTAAAGCATTAAGCAATGAAATGTCACACAAGGAGTATTTTCCTGATAATTTGTCTGACATGCAAAGCATATAAAACAAAAGAGGAAAAGATGGAAATGTGGGGTTTAGTCATTTTGACAAATTTAGTGATTTTTGCTCATGAAGTCTGGCTAAGAGTCTGCTGCTCCTGTCCAAACAGTTTCAAATATTGCTATTTTCTAAGTGGCTCACTGTGTCAGGAGCTTCTTTGTTGTCACCATTTTTCCCTTTACCCTGAACACAGATTGCTGATTTTATAGTAATTTATTAACCTGAATAACAAATTACTAAGACTTCAAGCTTTTGTTTTTGGAATGAATGGTCTCTAGAGGTGGCAGCAGAAGCCCAGGCTGGGGAGGGATGTATTGTTATCAGTTCCCTCAGTTGTGCAGTGTTAAAGTGTAGAAGAGCTTGGGGTTGGTTTCGTTTATCCGGCCTTCCCCAGGTAAGATGAAGATTTTATTGAGGTTGGGGGGATAAATCTGATTTCTGAATGATCTAAAATAACCCTGAGCATTCAACCTGGACTGACTGGAATTACTTCCCAGTACCCACTGATCCTTCCCAGACCAGAGCTTGTCTAGGCCCTCCCTCTCCTGTGGGGTCAAAGCTGGGGGTGCAGTGCTGGTGGTTGTTGGTAAGAGGAGGTCTGCACGTGCAGGGACAGCTCTTGTGCAAGAGGAGGTCTGCGCGTGTAGGGACAGCTCTTGTGCAAGAGGAGGTCTGCGCGTGCAGGGACAGCTCTTGTGCTCCTCCACTCTATCAGGCCGTGCTCTGCAGCGCTCACCCTGCCAGGGGAAGCGTTTGTCCAGCATCTGAAGGGCTGCCCATCTGCTCAGGAGGGGGCGTTTGTTGTCTTTGCTGAAGTCACAACTGCACCGGGGTGATCAGGCGTCTTTTCTTTCTCTCCCTAAACCAGAAGGTATCTCTTCATGCCTTCTCCATGAAAAGCATGGAAAAAGTTGTGCTATGTATAGTGATCAGCATCCTGTGAAACACTTCATCAGTCAGGGGAAGTTGTGCACGAGGAGATGCATTTGAAAAAAAAAAGAGAGAAAAAAAAACCCCAACGCCTCCCCCTGAAACAGATTCTCTGTGCCATTTATTTCACGTTTCTCAAGCACACTTGCAATTGCTGTGCATTCAGCCGGGGCTGGGAGTGTTTTGGGGGGAGGAAAGCTGACTGCACAGAGGGGGTGAGGGGAGGGAGACACCCCATTCCCAGGGGCTCCGTGAAGCGGAGGTGAGTCCAGCAGGGCCCTGCTGGCTTTGGGGGTCTGCGGGGCTCGGGGTGCTGGAGGCAATCGGCCATGCTGGGAAGGGGTAGGAACTGCAGGAGAGTTGCTGAGCAGCCCCGCACCCTTGCGATGGGATGAGAGCAGATTCAGATTCACCCGGTAACAAGGGCACTGCAGCCTGGTGCCTGAGCTGGTGTGCTGTGTGAGGTGCCAGTGTCTGCTGGCTGCAGCCTGGTGCCCGAGCTGGTGTGCTGTGTGAGGACATCACGCTGGTGGCCTGGCTCTGCACAGCAAGGAGGGCTTCAGGCAGCATGGAGATAAAGCCCTGAGTGGCGTGTGGAAGGTATGATGACATTCTGGGTGTCTAACAGGGTGTTTCTTCTGTTGGAGTTGTACTTCCTCCAAAAGCAGCAGGAAAATCATAGTGCTAGAGATGATAATGGAAGGGGGTTACATACCTGGGTTTCATCTGTTGTTTTTCTGTATTCACAGCTGTCCACCACAAAACTGAAATATTGCTTACGTGCTAATGGCTTTAAAACTAGAATTAACTTTGCTTATCAGTAAGGGAGAGTGAATTTACAGTATACAGGCTGCCTGGCACCTGCTGCCATAGGAACAGAGGGTGTAAATCTTTGCATTTATGCTCTTTCACCAACTGCTTAATTAAATGTAGATCTTTGCACTTACCTCAGACTTGTACCCATTCTGCCTAGACTGGCTCTCTCTGGGCAGAGGAGCTGGGACCACTTTCTGGTGCTACCTGTATTTCTCTTTCTGATAGTAGTGGGAGAGTACTGAGTGAATGTTAGAAGCTTCAAAGGGGCACAGGGAAGGAAGAGATTAAAAAATTCACTTGTAGGCTGCTGTTTTCCATGGAAGGATTGAATGCAGAACAGCTGCTTTGCTGAAAATTGCTTTTGAGTAGTAATTCCTCCAGGTAGACGAGGGTTATTCTTCTGGAAATGGTTTTCTGAGGGACAGGGAAGGGGGGAAAGTAACTTCAGTGGGCTTGGTAGGGTGAGAAAGATCTGAAATAAAAAATCAGAATACTTTGAAAATACAAACTTGAGCTGTTTCGTGTGGGCAAGCACCAATACATTGCCCTTGGGGCCCTTATGGCAGATCAAGGTTGTCTTCTGTGTCTAGAAAACAGTACCAGGGTTGAGGGAGGTTCTGTATCGTGTGGGCTGCACGGGGATGGTGCAGTTGGCTTTGTCCCCATTCAAAATTGAGCTATCTACCTGTTCCCACCACCCCTGAAACAGTGCCAGTGGTAGCCTCTGCTCCCGGGCTCAGTACCTTGCACTGGGCATTTAGGATTCACTAATATACCACTGCTGTTAACAATATATGTGTTGTCATTATGTACATATACATGCCAAGAAACTGGATCTTTGCTGGCAGCTTGGGTGCGGGTTGGAGGATGGGTTTCCAACAGACCTGTGTCTCTTGGAGGCTCCGGGTGCAGGTGAGGCTGTGAGCAGATGTCAGCAGGGGCTGAGCAGACCTCTTGTCCTTGCTGCAGGCGTACGTAGGCTGGCATTGTGCTCGCCCAGCTCCCGTGCAGCTGGAGTTGATGAGACAGAGCACAGGGTTCATTGCAGTCATCCCCACTGAAACTGCTGCCTGAGGAGAGGTGCTTGGCCCTTTGCAAAGGGACATGTAGATGTGTCTAATACTGTAAATAAAATACCCTCTACTCAGCTCTAAGGAGAAGTGAAGGCAGGAAAGGTGATAACAGAACAAAGAGCAACCTTGAGAGCAGTTAGGACATCTTATCCCGCGGCTGTGATGCCAGAACCTGGCAAGAGTTCTTCAGCTGGATAGCCATTTCTGCTCCTGCTGTTTACAGGGAGTTTTCCAAGTCCAAGGAGCTTCCATTTCATGTATTGCCTGATGTACTTGCTGGCTTCTCATAACGCATCTTTGGATGGGTATCTTGTTTATTGGATGTCTGGGAAATATTTTGTCCGTGGTTGGCTGTAGTCTTAGGGAGTCACAATAGACTTGAACCTCCAGGAGGACCAGGAGCCTGTAATCCTGAGAACTGAGCAGATGGTGGGAGCTGCCAGCTGTTAGCTCCTGCAGGGGCCGAGTTCCACACGTGGGGTGACCTCTGCCCACTTCAGGCAGTTCTCAGAAAAGCAGAGGGGACCCTGAGCCAGCAGGTGGGCACCTGTGGCACAGCAAAGGTAGTCCAGGTTGGCACAGGGCAGCTTCAGGTTTCCAGTGAGGAATCTGAGGATTCTCCAGCATTTAAACAGACCCTACGGAGTCTCGGGTCTCCAGATAATTTCATCCTGAAGTGAATCCAGGCACGCTGGGATTGTAAGCCTCCTGCTGCACTCCAGTCTCAGTCCCCTTGCTCTGTGGGCAGCCTGGCAGGGTCCGAGTCCCCACAGACCCCCAGCCAGTCTGTGGAGCTGCAGGCGACGTCACTTGGCACGTGTCCTCTGTCATTGCTCATGCACTGGAGGGACGCTTCATTTTCATTTTGCCTTTAACTCTGAGCCAAGAAAATATCACTTGCAAAGCATCTGTAAATCTTCAGAGAGTGAAGCAGGCAGGTAAAATGGCACATCTTGGTGCTGGCTAGGGGAAGGATGTTGTTCCTCAGCCAGGAGAGTGGGGTGGAGGAGTCTGGAGGCCGCTTTCCAATGTGTGGCTCTCCCACCAAGTCTACCAGTGGTCAGTGTTTTCCAGGAGGGCCTCAGTCCTTAGCCTTCCTCCCAAGTAAGAGATACCAACTCATGGAGTTCTCTGCAGCCCTCCTTCCAGGTAGCTCAAGAGAGTGCCAGGATTTGATGGTTAGCCTAGGCCAGTCTTTAAAGCATTTGTTTTCTGATTTTCTAATAGTAATGCAGTTAAAAATCACATTCTTTGAATACAGCTGAGTATTTTGCAATTGGTGCTTTGGTTTCCGATTGACAGAAATAAACCAAGAATGCTGGACAGAGTTGCCAGGATTTAAGTAGGAAATAGGATTCCTTGCAAGCAGTGTCACAAAAGCCCGGGTGACCCTCATACTTTGCATCCTTTGTTAGTGGGCTGCAATCCCCACTGCTGCCCTGGGGGATGTGGAGCCCATCCTCAGAGGCTGTGCTCCCTGGCGTGTCCCTGTGAGTCTCGGGAAGTCTCCTTATCCTGACTTTGCAGTACTGCTGTCAGCAAGCCAGGAGCTGCCTGGCTTTCAGTTAATGTCATTACATAATGCTGCTCCTTTAATGTGACCTTTAGCTCTGATACATAATTTGGAGAAATAGTCCTGCATTTACTTTTCAGTTAGTATTCTGGAGCATACCCCAGGAGGATGACTACCATTTATTACTCTTCCAAGCATAGGACTTCATGAAGGCAATTAAGAGCATGAGCTATTAATTGTGCTAAGAAAAGAATGTGTTCCTCTGAGCAGCCCATCCACGTTTCCTCCTTGTCTCGCTGCTTGTTTTCTAGGACACGTTAATAAAGTGTAGGATCTTCCCTTAAATGCTTCCTTCTTGTAGATGCTTTTCCCATTTTGGTATCCCAAATCCTGGTTTCACATGAGCTTTCCCTTTCACTGCTGCACTAGATGGCAAACAGCAGCTGTGTGGTGAAGCCACCAGCGATGTCCTGGGGACGGCATCAGCATTTTGTTAAGACATCCCCGAGGTGAGCAGTTAGTGTCTGGTTTTGAGGTGGGGCTCCTGATGATGATAACACTTGATCCACAATTGCAGCGTCGCCTGCCTGTGCAGCTGCCTGTGCGGTGCCAGTGGCTAGGTGGGCTTGAGCCTTCCCAGCCCTGCTGGCTGGCAGTGCCACAGCCGTGTCCTCGTGCACACGTGCTCCATCCCTGACCTCCGTGTCACCGGCCCACGTGCAGCACTGCGGCTGCGGAGATGCGTTCTGCGTGTCGCCGCCGGCTCGGCCTGCTGGGGAACGCCGCTGAGAGGAGCTGCCAGGCCCTGAGGCCAAGGCAGGAGCTGCCTGTGCAGCCAGCAGTGGCAGTGGGCAGGAGGCCCGGGTGAAGTCAGCCGTGACGAGGCCGGGCACAGCACCTGACAGCGCTGCGGTGAGAGAGATGTCAGGGCAGTGGTGCCCCGGCCGGGCCCGTGACTCCCACCTGCCTCCAGCAGCGGCGATCAATAGAGCCACGGGAGACCCTCCCTGCTGCCCTCCCCGGTGCTCGGCCCCTCTTGGCCTGCACAACAACATTTGGAAATGTATGGAAAATTAATTATCGATTACAGATGCGCCCGGCGCGGAGGTAAAAACGAATGGCTGCCTTCAGCGCGAGGGACGTAATCCGCTTTATGAAACCGATTGTCTTCTGCCCTGCTCCTTCCCTCCCTCTCTCCTCTCCTCCGCCCCTCCCCCTTGCTGTGCGCCGGATAAAAGACAGGCCTGATAAAGTGAGAGAAACAAGATTGGTTTTCTAAGGGCACCGGGCCCTTCAGGATCAGCTAAATCATGGGCTGTCTGTCTGGCGGGCTGGGTGATGACCTGCTCCCCGCGCCATGGCACCGCACCCCCCTGCGGGTGTTATGATGTGCACCCGCGCGGCGGCGGGGGGCTGCCGTGAAGGTGAAACTGTCATATCGATCTTTTTAGCACTAAAATATGAGCCACTTTACTCTGCTCCCCGATGCTGTGATGTGAAAAATAATAACTCGGATCCAAATTAAAAATATTGATCTCTGGAAGGTGTTGAAAGTAAATAAACACCTTCCGAAGTTTTCGGGTCAGCCAAGAAATGGTATTCAGCAATAAATGTGTCGGCGTGTCAGAATCCAGGGTTCTTGATCTGTTTTTCCTTTTGAATTGATTTTTCATTACTTACTTCCTAAAAGTGTTGGAATTTGGTCCTCTACCGTTAAATCCCACTGTTTGGGCAAATTATTTCTTTGGGGCTTATGAGGTGCTCCTAATCCACTCGCTCATTGATTGATTGATTTTTGACTCAATAAACTTGCATTACCCTCCCTTTATTTAAGGCTTCCATCATAATTTTTTGTACGTTTAGGCTTGACTTTTTTATTTCCCTCTAACGGATGAGCTGACATTGGTCTATCAAACATGTGGGAAAACAATTGCCACAAGGTTAATTTTATTGCTGGCTCCATGCATTTTAAGTAGGTGGCAGGTATTTTCCAGCGCGGGCTGATAGATGGCCGCTGAAGCGCTAAGGCGTCGGAATGGACAGAGGCACTGTAACAACAACAACAGAACCCCCGGGCAAAGGCAGCGTGCAGCATTAGCATGCGGTGGGTTCTCTTTGCTTCATCAGTCTCCGTGGTGCACCCGCCCCGTGGCGGGGAGGCAGCGGTGTCACCAGCCCCGTGCCTGCGGCCGCCGCTGGCTGCCGGGCGTTCACCGGTACACACTCTCACACCGTGCATCTGGCACACCAGCCAGCTTCTCCGACTGTGGGAACAGATGCCCTGATGCCGCTGCCCTCAGCAACTGTAAGCAGCGGCCAAGCGCCGCTCTGCCCTCGGGCGGGGAAGGAGGGAAGCCCCTCGGGAGCTGGTGGCCATGGTGGTTGTGTCCACTCCCGCATAGCTGTGTGCTACCAGCCAGCCCTGGCTCCTGGCGGCGGCTGAGGCTCCTTGGAGGTAGCTGACAGTTGTGGTTGAGTTCTCTGAACTGCATCCCCGTGCAGCAGGCTGATTAAAATGGCTGGGGTTCACACTATTTGTGTGTTTGGTGTTCGTGTGGCTTGGTAGTGCAGCTCCTAGGTGTGTAACACATGTAAACGTGGCAATGTGTCACCGGCTGCTCAGCAAATTCCCACCTCGCACAGTGGTGGGTATTCCACAAGTTCTGTGTTTTGGATACGTTGGTTGTGCCATAATTAAGAGCCAACTGTACCAAAATAAGTGGAGAGGCTGTAACTGATGAAATGCTTGGTGTGTTCTCCTAGACTTGATGAGTGGTGGGATTCAGATCCATGGGCTGGTCCCATCTCCACTCGGCAGCCCCCAGTTGAGGCTGGCGTTGAGCAGTGAGCCCCATCTGGTGTCAGGCACACCCAGTACCCGGTGTTCTCAGGTACAGAGCTCTGCCCCCGGTGCCCTGTGTCTCTCCTGGATCTGCTGAAGCTTGTCAGGCCCCAGGCAGCATCTCAGGGCTGCCAGCAGAGCCTCCTGCCAGGCTGATGTCACCAGCCAAGGGTTGGCTCGTGAGCGACCCACTGTGAGGGCAGGTGCCCTCTCACCTGGGACTCAATGGAGGGAGGAGAGGGGAGCAGGAGCTAGGAAGCCTTGATCACTGGTTTTGCTGGACTGGGGTTGATAAAACTGTGGCATTTGGAGGGCCATGCATTTATGTAGTGTATATCTGCTGCTTTTGTCACAGCTGCTGGGCCAAGGTGGCTGTAGCTGTGCTGTTCCTGGGCCCCGGGAGCAGAGACAAAGCAGAAGAGCCTTAAGTGTGTTTGGGTTCTGAGCTTTCACGTGGAGGCTGCTTGCTGGCCACTGCCAGCTGCTGGGTAGTTACCCAGCCCTTGCAAAGGGCAGTTTGGGAACCTGCAGTGTGTTTGGAATGCTTTCAGACCATGTGTGATGAGGGCAATGAAAAAAAAGGAGGGGGATTTTTACTAAGGTCAGTCTTGCCAATGCAGTTTGCTGTCTGAAAATAGCAGCAGTCCTCCTCTTGGAAATTTACCATTTATTTTCTTAGCCGTTAACTTGCAAAGCAGACTGGTTTATGATCTGCATTATGTGATGTTATGATAGTTATGTTCTTGGCAGGAACAGAATTTAACTGCTTCTCCTGTGGGTCACTCCTTACCTGTGTGTGCCTTGAAGGAAACAGGCTGGGATGGGGAGCTTGGGGAAGGGCAGCAGGATTTGCAGCAGCAACAGAAGATACAAGCTATGAGGGTTTTGCATTGAGTAGCAATGGCTGCTCTAGGTAGGAGAAGACTGAGCAAAGCCAAGGGAATAAACTTTTCCCCATATTGTCTGTAAAAGGACATAAAACAAATTTAAACAAAATAAGCCCTTTATATTTTACAGTGGAAGCTGCTATGAGCCAGTGAAGCCTGAAGCTGGACCTGCTGTGCTAGCAGGGAGACTTCCCAGAGCAGATCCTCTCTTTCTGTGGTTTTGTTTGATACTGAGAATTAAAGAGAGTCCTATTATGTGTATTTAAAAAACAACAAAAAAAAGTTTTTATTTAATTGGTGAAAAGAACTTTAACTTTCAATATCCTGACACCTGATAATGCTAATTCTTTGGTTTCAAGAACATTCACAGCTGTGTCATGACCTTAATCCCCTCACTTTATTTTAGGCAAACGACCACTTAAAAAAAAAAGCTGTTTAACTGTTACTAGTTCTGTTTAATTTATCCTTTTAAAGTTAAGATCCATGTTTTGGCCACAATGTCTTTTAATTCAATCACCTGTTACTAGACTTTCTTAAAGAGTAAGAAAAATCTGTAAGTGCCACGTTGGCAAGGGTTTGACCAAGCTGCATTGTGCTGAGCCATACATCAAGGGAGAAGATGATTGAGCACTGTGTCAGAGCACCACGTGTGGGAAACAAATATTCTGCAGGAAATCTATTGGTGAACAAACTGAAAAATTGTTAAGCTCTTAAAGAGCTTAAGGGCTTGTTAGCATTTTCTGACAGAAAACCACTGAAGCAGTGAGCACAGCAAGAGCAAAGAGGTGGTAATGGGTGTTTCAGGGCAGGGGTCTGGCTCTGAGGGCTGGGGGGCACTGCTGGCACTGCCAGGAGCTGCCCTCTGCCCCCAGAGCCTCTCCCCTCCCTCACCAGACACCCACTGCAGCTGTGCCCAGAGGCTTCAGAAAGTGCCTTTCGTCCAAGCCCTTAGCAAGAGGGGACAGGTTACTGTACAGCAGGGGTTTGCAGGGCTGTGTGGAGAGCAGAGGAGATGAATCACCCTCTAGTGCACTCTGGCTTTGCTTCTCTGCTCACAGGTGAATAAAACCAGAGTGTGTAAAACAAGCGTCACTTTCAAACAGGACAGGCGTGAGCACAAACAAGTATCAGTCTAGTCCCAGTGGTGCTGGTTTTGTTCCTGCTGGCTAACATAATTTCTTTAAATCACATCAAGTGGAATTTTAAAAGCTAAATGAAGTTGAGCACGTTTCCTACCTTCAACAGCAGAAACATGTTTAATAATTCTGAGTGAATCTGTCAGCTGTGGTAAATGTCACTGATGCTTTCCTTATTCTTAAAGCACCAAGATCACTGGTAATTAATAAGCTTTGTAAAGCAAACACAGGTCAACATGTGCATGATAAATGGAGCTATTATTGTACGTAGGGAAACAATTAATTTGTTGCTCCATATGGTCTGATGTCCATTAACATGCCCTAGTACTAACGCACAACAGAAGAGCTGTAATGCAGGTTTAGGTTATGGACAAAGGAAACCATTCTAATAATCCATTCAGACACTAATTGGAAAGTAGGGGTTTTTTGCTTGCTTTCTTCCCAGCTATAAGTAATGAGCTCTTCCTCTGACCCAGGCGTGTTAGCCAGAGCTCATCGTCTTCAGCGAGGAAAATCCCTTGACACAGGGAATAGTGTTCTCTGCCAGAGATCTCGAGGGCATCTCCAGCAAAAGCATCTCACTCTTACTCAGCTCTTAGCACAGTGCTGCTTCTCATGCATGTTCTCTTCACTAGCTGAGTGCTACGTGTGGTATCACATAGTCAGCCCTGTGTCTGCTCTCATTTTTGGTGCTGCTTCATAGGAGAAATCGTCAACAGGGATAATTAGTGGTGTGAGAACAATGTTACTAATATTTCCCAATTTAATCTTTAACAAACTCCCAAAAATGTCTGATGTGCTCTTTAAGGTCTCGGAGCAGAGCAATCTCTGGCACACCCAGGCTGACCATGCCCTGTGGCAGTAGCCAGCTTTGTGCCTGTCCCTCACATAAAGACTGAAGCAGTGTTGAAAATGCTAGCAGAATCTCCAACCATGGAGGCACCTCTGGTTTGATGTGCTTTACAGTCTTTTATTTAAGATACCCCTTTGTTCCTGTTCTGATGCAGGAGCTTTAAAGTTCTCATCATTATCAGAGCAAGGTGTAATTAACTCACCGTAACATTCAGCGTGCTTACAGATTAAAAACAAACAAAAACAACACAACCAACCAACTCAACCCACGGAGAACAGTCTCCTGTTCCAGACACTGTGCTGGGTGTGGAGTCTGCTCTGTCAGGAGAGCCGTGTTTAATTGCAGCAGTGGCTGTGTCAGGAGCCAGCCCCACGCCTCTGCTCCAGCAGCTTCCCTTGATGCCCATTCCAGAGCTCTCTGTCACAGAGTTAATGCATGTTATGTAAAAACTTCTCTTCCAAGTTTAGTTACTTCTTCTTATGTTCTTTATCACTGTGAACAATTTTTAGTAGCCTTCAGTTACCCTCTGGGGTTCTTCTTGTGACAGTTCATCTAAGAAAATCAGTGATTTGATAGATTTTCTGATGAAATACATGAGACACAGTAGATGTTTTAATTGTCCTGAGATACATTTTTCTTGAGAGTCTGTGGCAATCTGCAGTCAGCTTTTTAGAAACACCGATTGATGAATTCAGCTGTAATTTAAACTAAAAATTAATAAGACAGGCCTACACGGATCTGATGCGAGTTATTAGACCTGTAAGGCACTTTAATATATGCCATTTATTATTCAAAGAAGTGCAAGCCAAAAATGTTTCATGTGCACTAATAAAAATGCAATATAATTATTTTGGAGAACTTGAGGCAATGCAAAGGGTCAGATGAACGGGGTGTATTAAAACAATCACCAGTGGGGGTCTGCTGCGTGACCCAGGAGGCTCTGCCTGGAGCAGCTCGCAGCCGGACGGGGAACTGCTGAGCTCCTCTCCAGAGCCACCCTCTGCTCACCCTGTGCCTGAATTCAGCCCCTTCACTGCTGCCTGCTCTAAACAGCAAATGCTGTGGCTCTGTGCAGGTTTGGCCTGAACTGCTGTGGGCTTGTGCACCCCGGATCCTGGAGGTGAGGTGCTTCCTTCTCAGTTAGTTGGACCCGAAATACAACCCGCATCCTGCGGCTGTCTCAGAAGGTTTAGGGCTTTCTATTATTAAAATCTTCCTTTGAAATAATAAATGACTCTAGGCTGTCACGGCAGGGTCTAGAAAGGCCAGCACGTAGAGTGGGCTGAGATTTCATCTGAGCGTAGTTGAGTTTTATAGATCTATTTATGAGATCCAATACTGTAATGATGTAATTTTACTTGTCTAATAAATGTAGCTGTACAAGCAAAGGATGGCAAACATTTCCATTGTGACCAAAATCCTTTAAACTGCAGCCACTTTGATCTTAGAGCTCATGCTATTTAATAAATGCTGGCTATTCTTCTAACAATCACAATTATTTAAAGGGTTTTCAAAAGGGATAGAGCAAATCAAATAAAACAATTACTGTTGTATCTCATTCTGAAGTTAAGTGTATTTTTTATGTGGGTCTTGTTTAGTGTCTCCTCCCAGTTTTCATCCATTATCACAATAATTGAGTTTGTAGCTGGAATTAAATTTATCAAATTGTGTTATCCTCTTTTGAAATTGGATAGGTATCCTGGCAGTGGGAGCTAGAAGTTAATCTGCTTTGCTAAAGCCTCCAGTGGCACAGCGGCAACAGGATTGAGAAGGCTCAAACATTTTCCTGTCACCCTGGACACGATGTAATTTCTCCTCAATCCCTTGTGCAAATAATGACATTTGAATCGAGCATTAACAGGCTTAATTACTTTAAAATTGTCATTTTAATTTACACTGATATAGTATTGATCATACAAGCAGAGATTAAGCTGTTCAGTGGAGCAGATGATGGGGAATTAAACATTAAAGGGTCCTCGTGGGGCTGAGAGGCCGCCCAGAGAGTGCCAGAAGAGGAATGATATTTCTCCGTAATGAACTGGCGGCATGCAGGGACATGAATCTTTGGCCTACTGGAAAAAGGGAAATAATGGGGTTTGGGAAGCATTTGCAGGTTATTCATTCGCTGCCATGCACCAATTCTCCAGTGATTCATCCACCTCACCAACATTTATTTATCTAGCAAATTCAGGAGCTCTGACCTTTCTGCTAAGTACATTTAACATAAGACGGAGTGAAATATTCCAGGTGTAACTTTCACAAATATTAGTTATTGTTTCTCATTTCTGACTAATATTAAACAGAGTTATTTAACTGCCCCGCGCCCGTTGGCGCCACTCTCGACGAGCAAATGGACTCCATCAACAGATCCAGGTATTGTGGGATTAGATGAGGTCTTCACAAGTCCTTGACCTCATTTAGTTACAGCCCGATTTGCTTCTTTGCTAAGCCTGAATTGAAGTTAATTTAAGGCAAGCTGATGCACGTTTGTGTGGCATCGTGCAGCAGGTAATGGTAAAAGTGATGACTAATCCTTCTAAAACCTCTCACCTGAAACTCACTGCTCCTGCACGAAGTGCTCTTTAAAAGTCCAGGGAGATACCTGCAGTAGTAACATTTTCATTTCAGTGGTTGCCATTTACCTCATAACTGGTTAGGAGACAAGTCTTGCAATTTTGATAATTTACTGTTTAAAAAGTCGCAAGTGTGGATGCTAAATTACAGAAAATTAATGTCGTGTTTTCATATACAGCAACTAATTTTTTTTTTCCCTGCCTTGAACTATAAGCTAGTTTTCCTTTATGCCTTAGGGTGTCGTTTTCTCAGGAAGAACTCCAGTAGTGTAACAAGGCAGGTGCCGGCCAAGTCTGAAAACTCATGGTCATGACAATGGAAAACAGAGCGTCTCCTTTCTGGAAATTGACATTTTCCCATTTGAGAGGCTGTAGGGCCAGCTCACAGCCCACTGACTGCAGGCAGCAGATTCTATTCTGTTGGTAAATATGTAAATTCCTGAGGAAATCCATCGAAGTCAATAGCATCTGTGGGTTTATTAATGTAACTTTACTAGGATGGCATTTCTCTTGCAAGCAGCAGCAGGACTGTTCCTTAAAAATAAGGAAGATGATGCAATATGGGAAGTTGAATTTTCTTGTTGCTGTTTTCTTTCCACTTAAAGCAGGAAAAATTGATTGACTAAAAATAGAATCTATTGCTAGGTACACCCAGGCCTGGTTTTAGGATTCTGAAATACAGAGCAATAATGTAAGGGTTTGGAGGAGTTTTGTTTGCTTCCTTTTTCTTTGAAATCTGAGGAAAAATGATGTTTTTTATCAGAGAGGTTGTTCCAACTGAGGGTTTGGGTATTTTTAATTAAAGGTTTAGGCTCATACTGTTTGCTCTCAGTATTGCCATTGTGGCTGCTAATACAGGTCAAGTAGTTTCCTTTAAATGCGACTGTTTTTGACAAAGATTTGTTTTGTTTTTTAATGGTAATGCATTTCCTGTGCTTTTTTTACATGCTGGAATTAATTTCCATTCTGCACCCCTGTTTTGGGGCTGTCGTTCCCATGCAGCTTGCCAGGGTGGAGAAGCAGTGAGGTGCAGGCAGGATGGGGAGATGGGTGAACCCATCCCAGTGCTGCTGGGATCCAGCCTGCCTGGTGGGAGCAGAGTGGCAGGAGGCAGTTGGGGATGTCTGCCCGGGATGGGCAGCCAGGGCAGTGCTGGAGCCTCACAAGGGCTGTGCTCATCCACACAACGTCCTTGTGCGCAGTAGGGACGGGTGTGAACACGGGTGGTCTGTACAGCAAAGCTGCACTGTGTTTCAGTTGTCTTCAGGGTGTTTTGTATTCCTAGTGTGAGCCATCTTCATGGAGCAACACCAAATGATACCTCAGAGAAAATGAGATTCATTGAAGCAGCTGTATATATTTGATCACAACCACTTGGATTATGGACAGTGTAAGCATGCTGTGACATCAGTTTTCTGGGCTTTCTGTTATTTATTCATACAACTGAGGCCAGAATATAGCACAGCCAGTACTTGCTGTATTTCAGACCCTGGGAGGATGTGTATCTGGCTCTGGTTTATGTCTCAAGTTGCTTGGGGCAGTGGGAGAAGTGTGGCTCCCCACGCTCCTCTCCCCACGTGCCTCAGCATCAGTTCCTGTGTGCAGACGTGCCCCTCATCATGCTCAGGTGCACTGGCCATGGAGAGAGACCAGCATCAGTGCTGTTTGTTTTTAATGTAATGCTATAATTTCTTTCTTTCTGAACCAGATGGGGTCTGGGTTTATACTGTGTTCCTGCAGGAGAGTATTTCTGTCTGGACAGATGTACAGCTAACCTGGGCAGGGCCAGCAGCACCTCTTAACACTGTGAACACAGTTTGAGCACTGCCCTGAGCTGGTGCTCTCCCCAGCAGCTCCCAGCGCACTGCAGGTGTTTGAGCTCTGGCCCTGGGCTGTGCAGACCCCCAGCACCTCCAGGGAGGAAAGGGCCACCCCTCTCCTGAGCACTGGTTTGCAGAGGGAGGCGTCTGGGGAGAGCTCACCACCTTCTCTGGGGCTCGTCCTGCACGGCCACCCTAGCGGCTGCACCCCAGGCTGCTCTCGGTGTCTTCACAGTGTGTTTCTGTTAGAGAGGGTAGCAGTCTATCTCCAGTTCTTCAGTAGGCTAATGTATCACTGCACACACTGCTGGAGACATCTGGAATATGATTAAATGGCAGGAAGGCTCTGTTTGTCTCAGCAAGACAAAGCATGGAACGGGTTCATTTGACTTGAAACATGTAATTAGCATAACCCTTCTGGATGCTTGTTTTATCATTTGCAATATAGTCAAAGATTGATTATCATAGTGTACCTTTTGAATTTCATTAATAGAATTGTTTTGTCCACTTGATTAATATGTTGCCTCAACCTCAGAATAATCAGATTAAACTAGGTTGCCTTATTCCTTCTAACTTGGAACAGTCTTATTTCCATACACTCACTTTCCCCTAAGCCCCATGCAGATTGGCCCTGGCTGCGTTTGTCATCCCAAAGGCATCGGGAGCCTCTCCTGATGCAGGAGTGGCTGTTGCTGTTGCATCACCTGCACATGCTAGTTGTCTGAGTGGCTGTTGCTGTTGCATCACCTGCACATGCTAGTTGTCTGAGTTTAAACAGCGTGGGACCAGCAGGGTGTTTTCACTGCGTTTCCTTGGAACAAATCGACCTCTGCTGTCCATGTATCTTAAAGTCTTTCCAGTATTTTAGGTATTATTTCACACTGTGCATTCCCTGTTTTGCATATGTGAGCCATAAGACAATAGGTGTTTGTTTCAGTTGCTGTCTCAGTTTCTAAACCAAACCAAATCACACAAAAGAAAGCCTTGCTGTTCTCAGGAGTTAGTGCAGAAGGTTTCAGTTGTGCAGTAATGTTTAATATTTACATGTTTGTGAGCTGACAGGTGTGTGGAATCAGTGGCACCCAGACAGCTAACCTGGTGCTGCTGCACTGATTCCAGCTGATCTTTTAAAGGAATGTTTATTTTTGTTGAATATGTGTACTTTAAGATATTTAGGAGGAACGTCTCTTTATTGAATCTTATCCTAAGCCCAGAAGAGAATGGGACTATGATAGGGGTGTACACAGTGAAGGCTGGGCTGTGGAACGGGTTTCAGTTGTGAAGATCATGTGTGCAGCTGTCTCTGGAAGCTGCTGTCACCTTTCTAGGTGATAAAAGCTTTCCAGGGTGCGCCTGAGGCATCAGCAAGAGAAAGGTGTGTCCTGGCCGTGGAACCATAAACTGCTGTCCAGCTCGAAGGCACTTTGCTGTGCTGTGTGAAAGGAGCATTTCTGTAATGCATGGCATCATCCCAACTTGTCATTGCACTTAACTGGTGGGTGCTAACCCAGACACTCCACATGCCCCCCGATGGCCTGTGGCTGTACAGTGAGGGGGTGTGGAGGGTTTTTGCCCACCCCTGTTTACACACTAATACCATGTGTAGGGAGGGCATGAGGCTGGCTGGGGTTGGTTGGTTGGTGTGTGTGAGCTGTAGCCAGAGCTGGATGGGGTTGGTTGGTTGGTGTGTGTGAGCTGTAGCCAGACTGTACCCTGTGCCCAGGGCTCCCCAGCAGCTCTGTGTCTGAGAGGCTGGGTTACAGCACGCTCGTTCAGTAGTTAATTGCTGAGAACTCATCAGCTGCAGGGTCTCTGGGCTCCCGGGTCCGTGAGCTGCACACAGTGATGTCTGCTGCAGCTGTCCCCGGGACATGGCTGCTGTCTGTCAACTGTTACCTGCAGAGGTTTCACGTGCACACCCCTGCATTCACACACATACACCAAGCAGATAAACATCCACCATTTCTGAGCAGCAACATGTGGATGAAGCATAAATTCATGCTCCAGGATTAAGATTTAAGTTTCTCCCTGGGTGAAGGTGTGAGGTTACTGAAGTGTTGGAGCCATTGAACTTTAAGACTGCATTCATCACAGCTTCCTAGACTAATACAAATCTCTTCCCATTAAGTCAATAAGCGTGGTTACATCAGACAGCAGTTCTGTCTAGAAACTAAGATTAATGTCCATCATAAAAGTGACATGAAGAGACAACTTGTTTGATTTATATGGACTATTTTTGTCTTCTCATTTTTAAAATAAAATTCAAGTTATTGCTTCTATCAATACAGAGGTTTTCTTGCTCACTTGTGCTGTTACTAAAACATTCTTTTCAGATGTTGGCTGCTTTTTAGTTCAGGTGTGAGCCCGTAGGAGGAAAAACCCTAGGTATAGGTGCACTCATGGGTACAATTGACTGGTACTTTACACTTCTTTGAATGAGCTTTTTTTTGCCTTTTTGGTGTTTTTAAAGTGTGCTTCCTTTAGTGCTGCTGTCTCAGAGCTGGAATGGAGTGGTGGTGTGGTGATGCTGGCAAGGCCAGGATGGGACTAGAGCAAGGCAGTGTGACAGCCTGTTAAGCTACTTTCCTATGTTGTGTGGAGACAGTTCTGTTTGCTCCACGGCTTGCCACAGCTTCAAGAGAAAAATGGTCTTGTCTGCCATCAGAATCACGCAATGCACGTGCCTGTAACAAACTAAGTGTGCTAAACATTTGTGTTAATAGTGATATTCGGGAAGATGTTCCTTTACCAGTGTGGTCAGCTGGAGGCAGGGCAGGGTGTGAAGCAGGTACCCGTGTCCAGCTGTGGCTGCCCAGCTGTTTGCATTGCTGGTCCCAGCAGCTACTTTCATTCAGACATCCAAGTACAAGCAGAGTAGTTATAAATGTACACAATGTTCCATATTATTGAAATTTTAAAATCAATTAAAGCTTTTCTGTAATTGTGCACAGACGTGGCGTGCTCCGGATGAATGACAGCAGGCAATTTGTAAACTGGTTAGGGTCATTGTTGGCCAGCTCTTAGAATTGATTCTCCTTTAATTAACTTTTATCTATCATGCATGTAATGTGATTCCCAATACAAATTACAGAATTTTAATTGAAATTGAAAAGTTCTGAAAGGTAGAAATATAAATAATATGCATTATGTAAGTGCATATTCCGACTTACAGGGGCATTCTGAAGAGATTTTAATAACGAGCAGGTTTTCCACGTGATTAAATTATCAAGTGACTTGGCTGACTGGTTAGATTAGAAGAGTATAATTTGGTTTATTTCATAAAGAAAAGCTTTACATCTTTATGTCCTTATTGATTTGCCAATGCTATTTAATGAGTTTCAGCTCACAAAAGTCGTATTAGTCAAATGCATTTTTTGTATTGGTAAACGTAGCTGTATTTTGGAAACAAGGCCACGTGAAAAAAACGTTGAGCACGGTTCAAAATGAACTATTCCAAACTACTGTTCCTAAACAGGCTGAAGAAATGCATCATGGCAGCAGGCATTCTGTTACTTTACATGTAAATATTGTCTGTAATTCCAGGAAAAACATTTTTCTTTTCAGTAATCCTGATGTTTCCTTACGTTCACTAAACCAAGTGCACCTGTCATGTTCTCATTTATGCTCTTATTTTAGCTTACAGACACTGAAAAACTTTTTTAGGATTCCTCCTAACTCAATTTTAAGTATTTTTAATGAACTTCCACAGAGCTAGCTTATTATTGTTATTATCACTGCTTTGTTTCAGATCGTTATACCTTTATGGAATCAGGGTAGCAACAAGTGCAAAAGGTGCAGAGGTTTCTAATGCCCAGTCGTGTAAATCCTATTGCTTTTCCTTTCAGTGCAGTGCAGTCTGTAGGCAGTACTGGCTTTGGCCCCTTGCTAGCAATAATCATTTAAAAACTTACAATATGCTGAAGTGGCAAGGTATGGATTAAGACCATGAAGGGTCATCACACTGAATTCAGTTTTTCTGCTCAGCGTCAGTGCTGTAACATTTCTGATTTTTAATGCTAACTGAGTATCACCAGTGTTGGGTAAAAGACAAAAGTTGTGTGGTTAAGTTGGAGGGAGTTGTGCTGAGTCGCGAAGAGTCACAGAGATTGTTTTACAGACACGGGCAGCTCGTGTTGTGCTTGTTCAGTACAGAACTGTGGTGACATCAACAGCACTGACAACCTTACTGTTGAGGTGCTTGTACAGATTTCGGACCTCTTGTTACGCTGAAGCCTGGGAATGCGGGTTTAGGGGGACGTGGGGGGGTGAGGAGCCCATTCCCTCAGCCCCTTAGAGGCAGACTGTGTCTCTGGTGATGCCTCCTGGGCATGGCAGTGCTAGCTGGAAGCAAGGCTGCAGTGGAGGGCAGTGTTCTGGGGGGTTTCTCGTGCCCTCGTGTTAATTCTAGCTGTGCCCCTGTGATGGCTTCAGCACTGCCAGCAGCAGCTGCCCTGGGCTGTAGAAGGGCCCTGGTAACAGGACTTCTGGCTGCGTGTTGCACTGGCACTGCTCTGGTACCCGGGCCAGCAGGGGAGCAGAGTGCGTGAAGGGACTAACCCAGCTGCGTGTTGCACTGGCACTGACGTTGTGCCCTGGCCAGCAGGGGAGCAGAGTGGAGTAACCCCATCTCCCCCAGGGCATTGCCATGCCACTCTGCTCTCCTTCCTCCTCTCCTGCAGCAAGATGTGGTGATTCCAGTGTCGTCAGCGTTCTGCCCTTGCAGGAGTCTGTTCCCCCTCAAGCCCGTGTCCCTCTTTCAAGGCTGTCTTGTTACCCTGCGGTCCATCTTTGTCATGGGGATTTAAAAATTTAACAGGTTTATTAATCCTGCAGAATTTATTACAGTCAAACATGAGATACTATTAGGTTGGTATTGTAGAAGCATTTACCCTCGCTGTTGGAATGACTTGTCCTCTGCGTTGGCAGATGCAGAAACCTTCATTTTGTTTCCTAATTAGGAGAGCTGCAATCAGGAACCATGACAGAGTTCAGCTCCTCAGTGTACGGCATGCCAGGTTCCATAGTGCAGGCTTTATAAAATTCTCTTTAATTCAGGAACAGAATATCATTAACTTTGTAAGTGGATGAATACAATGGACAAGCAATTTAATTAACTTCTAACATTGGATGTTGGACAGGAGACAAAATGAAATTATGCATATATTTCTTATGCAGGCAGTCAACCTTGAAAGGGGCTTGATTGTGACGGGTCAGACAGGGGGACAGCTTTGTCCAATTATTTGATGTTTAGTCCTAGAATATGAAATTTGAAATTCGGTACTTTGTAAATCAATCATCTCTTATTTTGAGGCAGTTACAAAGGTTCTTTTGAGATACAAAACAGCGCCGGTGACCGTGACACGCTAAATTCAGCCTTTTGCCACATGGTACCTCCCTGTTTGGAGATGACCTGTATAATGCTAAATGAAATGGGCATTAATGCCTCCTCATCAAATTGAATTTGCCATCTTGAGTGTATTGTGTCAGAATATATCAATGAAATACTAAATCGATTTAAAGTTTTTAAATTAAAAGCATTTGGAGTCAAGTAAATGTGGCAGGAGGCATCCAGCTGACCAGTTTCCTACAGAATGAAGCACTTTTTTTTAAGTAGGAAGAGACGCAGTGAGATGTTACCCCCCTCAGTGTCCTGTCTGATGGGCAGCCATCCAAGGAGCACCCTGGCTGCAGCAGCAGCTCCAGGGCACTCGAGTCCCCTGTGGAGCCTGCTCAGGGCTCTGCCCCTCCAGCCTTTGTCCGGGCCCTGCCTGCTGCGGCTCTGGGGACACGCGGGAACGAGGAGGCAGTTTCAGGAGAGGCAGAGTGCTTTGCTGGTCTCTGTGGCTGTAGGTTACACTCCTCAGAGGATGACTGCAATACAGAATTCTGTGTTTGCTGTGATCCCCTGCAGCCAGACACTCACACTCAGCCTACCCAACTTGGTCAGCTGTTGCCAGTACCCACGGGATAAATCTGACTCCTTCACAGTATTCTGAGCCCTGCTATCAAGAAATTACAACTGCCTGGGGAATGTTTGTGTACACACACACAGAGCCCACGCTGTGAGAAGCTGCTGTCTGGACCAGAGCGTGCCCGGAGCTGCGGCTCAGCTGGAGCTCCACATCAGCTCCATCCAGTGCTGGTGCGGGGCCGAGCTGGGCACCCTTCCCCTGCCTGGGGCCCTCAGGGTGCTGGGCTAATAGCAATATTAATAACTTGTGATTAATAGCTTCGGGAAGGTTCTACCTTCACTTCAGGAATATTGATACGTGGCAGTTTTTCTGCCTGTTCACTTCCCTTAACTCATGTGGGCTCCTTGGTCTGTCAGAAATCTTTCTTCTACGGAAAAGAACCTCTTCGTGATATTATTTTAATTTAATTAACCTGTAATTAAAATGCTAAATCTTTTTGTGAAACACGTCAGTATCAAAAGTGGTATTCAATATTCTTTCAGTGCAGTGAGTTATGTATGGATTATTCATTTACTTATCAGGCATGTTTTATATAATGGAGATTTTTTGTTCTTTTTTTCTTAACTAGTCTTGGAAAATTGAATATGATTTTTTTGTTTGCCCTATTGATGCAGTAAAGAAAGTATAAAGAAAAGGTAGTCGAGATGGATCATGTTAGCTGATGATCACTCTCTTGGTTAGTCTTCAGAATAAGAAAATGAGAGCTCTCGGGACTGTTTTTTCCTGGGAATGTGCTAGCGATGGTGGCTGTTGTCAGAGACCTCCCTGAGGTGCCCAAGAAGAGCAGCTCTGCAAACAGGTTGTGTTTCTATCATGGCCTCTTGATTGAGCGTCTGAGTGACATGGGATTTAGATATATTGGAATTTTTAAAACAATTGCTCCAGTCTGTCATGTGGACAGGTCACAGCCTTTTTAGAGACCTAAACATGTTAGCCCATCTGCAGATACCTAGATCTTGGTAATGAGTCTAGGAATGCATAGGACAAGCTACAAAACTCTTCAGAAACACTCTGGGATCAGCTATTGCCTGAGCTACATTTAATTTTACTATTATTAAAAAAAAATCATAATTTAATTTTGAATTCTCTGGAATGCTGTAGTGGTGCATTGACAGTGACTGCTGCTCTGGATAGCTCAGTTACTGGTCTCACACTCAGAACTGTTTGAAGAAACGGGGCAGTGCTGGTGCTGCTGAGCTGTGGTCAGGAAGGCCCCTGGCACTGCAGCCAGCAGTCAGGGTTGGGACACGAGGCTGGACTCGTGTCTGTGTCAGGTTATCACTGCTCAGCTTCACTGCCTGGCCAGGGCCCACGGTGCCATCCGGGAAATGGGCAGGTCTGTAACACACTAGATTACAAACCAGTCATAACCTTTGAGGTCCAACCCAGCGTGTGGAAACGATCTATAAACCTGGAAGAACTTTGCAGGTTTGTGTCTAATGTAACTAAACAAGAGACCAGCGTGTGGAAACGATCTATAAACGTGGAAGAACTTTGCAAGTTTGGGTCTAATGTGACTAAAGAAGAGACCGGGTGTGGGTGGGCCTGGTGCTAGACCCATGGCTGTGCCGGCCGGGCTCTGCTCTTGGGAGGCTCCACTGGGAACTGGAGGGCACTGATGGTGGGAGCCAGCTGGGTGGCATCAGTGTGTTTGTTACAGTGCACAGCACGCATTTGGGTTGTGTGAGGCGAGTCTTTGGTGCCAGTGGTTTTACCCAAGCGAGCAGTTGTTTGCCTCAGTGAGTGCCATGGTTACCAGGCAGGTATTTTCAGTATGGACCAAGTCACCGTATGCCAAGAGGGCTATTTTTGTCCGTCACCACTCACTTTTAGACTTTATTAAAGGTGCAATTATTCAGATGCTGGTGGAATTAAGCTGATAGCTGTGTTTGAGGTAGGAAGCTGCAGAGGTGGTGTGGGATTGTTTGAAATGGGCTGGCTGGGGCTCTGGCTGCCTGCACGCTGGGAACACGGGGCTCGGGGAGGGGGGGCTCTATAGCACTTTAATTGTATGTACTGTAGCTGATAACTCCAATTCAGGAAATGATAAATTGCTGGACACCCGATTTGTTTGCAAATGAAAAGTGATAGACTATTTTATCATGAGTTGATCTGTGTACCCAGGCTGTGTTTTTAACCTTGAGTGAATAATGGACATGTAGAGCTGATTTGGCAGCAGAGGCTCAGGTAGCTGGTGAAGGAGGGGAGCTGACAGGCTGTGTGGTGTCGCTGCTGACATGGCTCTGCAGACCTGCTGGGACCGTCCCACCACAGCCTTGACGTTCACTCAACCTGAGCTCAGGGCAGGCGTTTCACAAAGCCTTCCTCCGCTGCCACGGGCACCCAGGGGGGCACGGCCTTGTTTCTGAGTGGGTTTGCTTTCTCGGTCCAGGGCAAGGGACTGGGCACCCACCGCCCCTTGGCAGGCAGCTTCCAGCCACAGGCACCCCCGGGCACTGGCAGCCCCCGGGCACAGGGCCTCAGGCCAGCAGCACGGCCCAGGGTGGGCATGGCCTGTGCCAGTCCTGCCAGCTGTGCCCCTGTGTGAAGGGCGGGCACG
>JANHGL010017851.1:0-21020 GCA_024611195.1 Ceyx melanurus | reverse complement strand
AAAATATTAATATATATAAATATTGAGAGATATATAATATTTATATATAACTTTTAACTTTTTTTTTTCTGATTTGCAATTTAGAAGTTACTTAAGCAGCTCCAACATTAGATTTCTCTCACAACTCTTCATAAGGTGTTGACTTGAAACCAGATTAATAAATGCAAAAATACTGACAATATTTGTAATAAATGTAGTACATAGAAATTAACTACAAGGCTTCAAATATAAATACAAACTTACTGTGGAATCTTCTCAATGACCTTTTGAAGAACTTTTTCAACATTTGTTCCTAGTTTAGCAGAAATCTAAAATAAATCCAACAACAATTTTAGAAGATGTGGTTTTAAACTCATTCAGTATTCAATAGTGTTACATTTACTTAGTTTTGCTGACCACAGATAGTACAACCCATTCAAGCACTCTGAAGCACACTTTAGGATGATACTTCTGTGAAATGCTTATTTAATTATAAATTATTCTGTAACTTTTTTTCCTGTCCTGAATGATGATTATTGTTATGGTAAAAATGAAAACAGGTTATGGACCCACAGTAAGAAATAATTTAAAATCTATCTAATGCCATTCACCAAGACATAACAGAATTCTTAACAGAGAAGTATTTTCTCTCCACTCTTGTTTTCCAGGCACAAATCTTTAAAGAAATTAATGTATGTCAAAGACAGTAAGGTGTTGTTTGACTAATTTACTACACATAAATGTTTTTCATTAGCTACAAAGTGGATCTAGGCCATGTTACAAAAGAAATCTTACCCTTATGCATTCATGTACAGGGATATCAAACAGCTTCTCTATTTGTTTTTCTACTCTTTCAGGGTCTGCATTTTTCAAGTCAATCTGAAAAACAATGAACTGCTAAATAAAGAGACAACCATGTCTTCCATAGGATGCATCACTGTAGGTTCCAAATGTACAGTTCAAGGAATCTTTACATATTGATGAGTACATATTGGATGTCTTCAGGAAAATCTCTTTATCAAGATTCACTTTAAACTATTTTTTGTTTCATTAGGCAGAACACCTTTGCCCAAAATGTGGTAAAAATCTTTATTTTATAAAGTCATTTGACAGCAAAAGTCTACCTACACTGTTTATAGGATATTAAGTCCAATATACATCTATGAAAAGCAATCAATTCAAGCTGAGAAGTAACTAATCTTGTGATTGCAATCTTACAGCCAGAGAGTCACCTGAGAAGATACTATTTGCTTTATACACCTTTAGACCTTTATACAGACTTCAAGAATATTTTTTCAGTGCTGTTTGTAAAATGCTTCTACATGTATTTTATGCAATTAAAAAATGAAGCTTCCAGCAATTACTGTAAAATATTAGACAACAAATGCATAAAATTCTTATTACATTCTAGTTCTTTTTTTCATTATATACTTCTATTTTAAGACACATTTCTTACCAATCTTCTACATATTTAAACAACCCAACCTATTTAACATGAAACTCCAGAACCTTTATTACCTTATTTATCACAGGAATTATTGCAAGCTGTGCTTCAAAAGCAAGGTAGAAGTTTGCCACTGTCTGAGCCTGAATACCCTAGAAAATAAGCATTAGAAAAGTTTAATAAGGAATCTTCCTGAGTTTTGGTGGGTTTTTTGTTTACAGTTATTTTCAAAACAGTAACTAAATTGTAAATTTTGTAACTCGCATTTATTTCAAAAAGATTGAAAATAAAACCAAACAGTTCTTTGCACAACAAAGTTCTTCAGATCACAATTTGCAAAGTTCATACTCTGCAAAAATGAGGATCTGACTTTTCATTAATCCTGTGCTTTTATTGCTATGTCAGGGAACTGCAGTATCTATCAAAACACAAGTATTTGTCTCTAGAATGTTTTTTAACTCCCATTACTCTTCTTCTGCAACACAATACTTTTACAAGTACCAGGGGTAAAAACATGGATGGAAAAAATAAAACAGATCTATCTTCTCTCTTGCTTGCATAAAGAAATTGCTGAAATTCTAAGTAGAATACAATAAATTAAGAACTTACCTCATTTGCATCCACCACAAGTATGACACCTTGACAGGCAGACAGTGATCGTGATACTTCATAGCTGAAATCTACATGGCCCTGTGGGGAAAATAAATAAATAGATTCCTATATTATGATGTTCTCATTTGTATTTACATTTGCAACTTCTACAAAAAAACAAAAAGATAAATAGAATAAACACAAGAAGCCGTAACTCTTCGACTTTTAACTATTAAGACATTTAGCTTTGTGCTGTTTAAACAGTGTTTATACTTAACTTACTGGTGTGTCAATAAGATTTAAGAGGTAGTTTACTCCTTCATGAGTGTAAAAAAGAGATGCAGATTGTGCTTTAACTGTAATTCCTCTTTCACGTTCCACTTGCAGCTTATCCAGTACTTGCTTATTACGGTCAGTTTTAGCAATTGTTCCTAAGATGAAAATACACTTTTAGTACCTCCATGAGTACTTTACCTCTCAAATAATTCTTGAAAATACTATGAACCAAGAGAACATGAGATTTGCTGCTGCAAGTGAAGCTTTTCAAAAAAGATTTAATATTTGTTAACATAATTTTTTACATATGAAGTTATATACAATACTGAACAAGCATGTAAGAGATTAAAAAGTAGAAGATATTCCAGTCAGTGCTAAATAATTTTATGTTTAAATAAACTTCATCTCATCACTGGAGAGCAGCTCCAGGATTCATGGCTCAAATCAGTGCCAATCCCAAGTGCAAAAAGAAACATTATCACATTATCACAGAACTTGACAGACCTGAATTCAAACCAACACTCTAAAAAAAAAATAAAAAATCACTTTGATTTTTAATGCTTCTCACTCAAGTTTTACTTCACTCCTTAAAGCAGAAAAGCAAGACTCTTCTGAAGGAGAGCTACTTTAAAGTCTGCCCTGAAAGTTCCTTCTTGGAAGATAAAGCAATTGCTTTACAACTTACTTTAGAGAACCCCCTAAAGCAACCTCTGTCTTTCTCTTCCATGTAAATTCTAGTCACAGTAATGTAGACTTAGTACTTCTGTTTCCCACTTTCATTTTAAAGGGGGATAGTTTTCCTGATCCTCAACAATAACACAGAAATAAAAACTCTGAAGACAAAAAAGCTCTTTGATGAGGACAAAACAAATGCCTCTGAAGATGAAAGTAACATAACTTCACCAATACTTAGAATGAAGGAAAAATCAACTCTATGTAGTAGCTGAGCATGGAATTTACACTTAATCACTAGCAGTTATTCTACACACTAAATCTAAATACAGGTCTGTACACTTCTAAAACTTACTGTGCAGCATCATGATCAGCTTCAGTACCAGTGAGCTTCATCACAGCAGAAGGCAGCTGTTCATGTTTGCTCACAAGAGGACCTACCAATACTTTTATCCACAAGCAAACAGCCAAGTTTCTCCTGCTTTCAGTAACACTTTTGAAAACTACTCCATCCCCAATTCCCAGACCATGAGAGTCTCCTTCTGTCCACCCCAAACACTGGCACTAATCATAAATTTGCTGTGTACTGGTGAGGAATTGTTAGAGAGAATGGTATTCACACCTGTAACACTACACAACTGGCAGCCTAAAAGCACAAGAAACTTGGCAATGGCAGAGCAAAAGTATTAGAAATTTTACTAATAATCAAAGCTACAGAAACTTACACATTATCTTACATGTTAAGATAATGTAGTATAAAAAGAGAACACTCACCTGTAAGTTCCAACAATCTGTCTGCTAGTGTACTTTTGCCATGATCTACGTGAGCTATAATACTGAAGTTTCTAATGCTTTCAACAGGATACATTGACATATCAATTTTTTCCTGAAAAACATACATTTATTTTCATAAACTGCCTTTATGCACACAGGGAGTTGGACAATTTGAAGCAGTTTCAAGTTTGTTAAAATACTAAACTTGAGGATTAAGAAAACTGCATTCCAGGGACCATTAAGGACATCATTCTTAATGAGTATGATAAGAAATTAGAGGCATTACCTAGCAGCTCAGGTAGCAGTAGCCTGATCATAAGGAGCAAGCAGACTTTGTGGAAAAATGACTTGGTCTAGGTGCCCCTGCTCTGGCAGGGGGGTTGGACTAGATGATCTTCTAGCTCCCTTCCAACCCCTGACATTACTGATCATGAGCTAGCCCGGATGGAGAAGGGTTTTCCTGCCCCTGGTAGTATGTTAGGGCTGGAGGTGGGAGGGAGATGCTGCAGACAACACAAACTGTACTGCTTTTGGGAAGTGGGGTCCACTGCAGGCAGCAGAAGGAGGCTCATGTGGAAAGAAAAAATAGTCCTATGGTCAAGACATGCCAGGCTTGGGTTTGTGCCTGCAATTTTGTCCACAAACCTGCCACCATGTCTAGGGTGGGGTGGGTTACCTCCCACACCACCTTTTCTCCTTGAAGAGTGTTACCCAACCTTTCCAAGCCTCCTGTGTCTCCAGTTTCTGGCATTAGTCAGCAGGCGTTGGGAAATCCTACTTCTCTGAAGAACCCCAGAGGACAGAGCCTGGCAGAGGAATCCTCTCTGTAATTCCTTTTACCTTCTCCTGTAGGGGTAGGACAGCTGTGTGCTGGTATCCAAGTGCACTGGGGCACTTATGGCAACTAACAGCAGCGATGACAATTTACTATACCTTTTTCCATTTGCAAAGAGGTTCAAAATCCCCTGCAGGTGGGACCTGGCCTTCCTGGCACTCAGAGACAAGTGCTTTAGTGCTTTTTCAGTAGTAAAACAGGGAAATTGGCTGACTTTCCAGACATGCTCATCAGGGCTTCATCCCTGAGCCCCTGTTGCCCAATGCAGCGTGGGCAGCCCAGCAGAAGCAGCTCAGCCTGGCCGCTGCTATCAACAGAGGGAGCTTTAACAATGCTGATAAAGGGCAAGAGGTTATTTACTGCCTCTGGCTGCTGGACCAATTACCCCTGTTTTTAAAGATTTATGAGCTGGTTTTTAAGGGCAAGCTCCCTAGGTGAGCTGGGATGCTGATTCTTGCACAGCCACGGTGCTCCATGGCTGTGGGTTTTCCCCACGGCTTGAGGCTGGGATGTTTCTTGCAGCCACAGTCTAGCTGCGAGCAAGTGAATGGGGAACAGGTATCACTTGAGGATGCTTTGGGAGGCTGTTTTGTGCTCTGCCAGCCATTGTGCCTGTCACCTGCAGGTATTTTGGCCGCCTCCTCTCCCCACTGCTAGTCCTCCTCTCAGCTCCCCTGCACTCAGGAGATAGCAACAGAGACGACAGGCTGACCATATCACCATGCTGCAGATGAGACAGGGGCTGCCTGATTAACACCCTGCTGGCTGAGGAGGTGGCAGTTCCCCATCACCCTGGGATGATGGGATGCTCCTACCCAGCTGGCAGCTGATCTGCAGCCACAGAGCCTGAAGGAGGGGCGGCCAGACTGCATGTCAGGCACCCACACATTTCACCCATGCTTACGCCACACGCTTATCAGGGTCAGCAGCACCCGGTCAGGAAGGCAAAAATACTCCACCACACCAAGAAACTAACCCAAACAACCCAAACAAACACAAGATATCAAACCCCTTGGACAAGTGGCTGGTGGGCTGCACACACCAGCAGACTGCAGTTCCCATCTTACTCAGCCTCTGCTTGCCCTCAGTGCCACACTTTGGGGGTTTCCTCCCCCAGGATTAGGTATGACCATGCAGATTGTTTTCTGTGTTTTCTTCTGAAAACCATCTATGAAGCCCCCAGATCACAACACTGCGCCCTGAACCACACTGGTTTTCCTCCTTTCTTGGTCCCTACCAAGCCCATGCCCTGCAGCTTGGAAGCAGTTGCCATGATCTGCTGTATTGCCTCTTGCCTTCCTTCCCCTCTCAGCCTCTAGGGTGCTGAACACTTGCTCAATCTCAAACTCAACAGCAACATCCATGTCCTGCTGGGAAGCAAATGGAAAAGCCTGGACTTCAGGCAGCACAGGGATGATAGGGTTTCCAAGCCAGAGGCAGGAGGCCAAGCACCAATGAGAGCAATCCCAGGCTCTGCACTGGGTGCAATGGGAAGCCAGCTGCTGAGCTCAGCACCCTGCCTCTTACACCACCCACTAGGTTGCCCAAGGGCCTCATACTGTGAGGAAAGCCTGTAAACCAGTTTTACTGGAATTTGTGACTGACAAGTCACCGTAGTGTGCCCCTGGAGTGGGTCTGCATTTGCCTAACCCCTGTGCCAGGGGCCACCAATACCACAGCAGGGTCATCACACACACACGTTGCCCTAACTCTTCTCATTGCATCTGCCACTGGGTCCTTACATTCCACTTCCATCCCACCTTGCAGAGCTCTAGCCTCTGTCACCTCGAGCCCTTTGCCTTCACCTCTTCAGATGATGCCTCCAGTCTCAGCAATAGTCTGCAATTAGGGCTCTTCTGTAATTGCCCACAGCTTCTCTGCAGAACAACAGGTCAAGTTTACATTGGGATGGGGCTGAACAAGAAGCAGTCACCCCCAGGTCTTCTGTCCTACTGAAAAAGCAAGGTGCTTCACCCAAAATGAGAAGGATGAAAGCATTTGAGATCCGTTTGATCTACCCCAGGTTCTACACATACCATGTACTCTGCCAGTAACTTGCAGTGCTGTTTGCCACCCCTCCAAAACCTGACTTACTAATGCAGCCCGGGCTCAGCTCTTCCTCCATGGGGTTGAGTGTTCACATGGGATTTTTGGAGAGGTGTAGTGAAGCAGATTAGTTCCCCTTCAAACCCAAAGGTGGAGCAGGCAGCTGGATAATGACACTGCAGGGCTCCTCTTGCTCTCTGGCCAGGGAATGAGGGATGCTCCCACTGCTTTCCCTCTCCAAGGCCAGAGGGAGAGAAGAGACAGGTCAAAATACCCCCAAATCACAAAGGAATCTGGAACAACACACACACACACACACCCCTGCCACACTGGATTAGGGCCACACAGTTTTCCCCTTGAGGAACTATTTTTCTCAGCAAAAGGGGAAAATTTTATTAAGTTAAAAGTTGAAGGATGCAGCAGAGCAGCAGCAGCTGCCACCTTGGGAGGTGGTTCTGACAGGTGCAGTAGCAGCCTCACAGCTCCTCTCCTGCAGAAACGAGAAGCCCCATGTCTCTGGGCTCCTGCCAATTCAGGTTCTAGAAGAAGCCAAAGGACAGTTATGGAGAGAGCTTGATCATGTGGATTCCTGCCAAGGTCTCCTCTTTCAAAAGTCCCAGGCAAGCACATCCATGGCAGAATGCCCCAGAAGCTCCCTCCTATGGCTTGCATGTCTTCTCTGCAGGTCCCTGGGGTGGCACGGAGTGGGGAGTGTGGTCCTTGCCATACATCCCAGAGGGACCATGGAGATGTTTGGAAAAGAGGGAATATGTGCCAAAGGTGGCTGTGAGGCCAGGAGCAACAGGGATGGAGAGGAGAGGGAGATCAGATTCTCTTTTTCAGGTTAGAAAATGCTGGTAACATAGTAAAAGTTTTCCCCCTCCTCTTCCCCTTCTTCTGAGGGGAAAAAAATCCTCTATAAAATATACTTTTCACATATAAAATCCTGAAGAAGGTGCATGTAAGGAGCCAGTCCAAACAACGTGCTCAGGTAAGAAGGCAAAAGGGGTCATCAAAAAAGCTTTGGGAGGGGGGTGAGGAGGTTGGGAGGGGTGGAACTCCTCGCCAAGGCGGTGTCAGGTGGGATTCCACCTCCCCTTCCCCGCAAGTGAGGAATGGAGCAAATACAAAACAAGAACAGATAAACGAAGAGCAAACCTAGAGAGAGACAAAAGCAGAAAGAGTTTAGAAAGGCTCCGCCGAGTGCAGCAATGCCATCCCTTCTACTCCCCTGGGAGTCTGACACCCACCTACGCTCCCACTCATCTTGGCACCCACCAGCAAGCACTGGTGGAACAGGGAGACCTCAATCCCAATGGCCGTGGCTTCCAAGCAAGAAGCAGATGTGCTCTGCATGACAGGATGCCCTCGTTCCTGTCACTCTGCTTCCCTTCCCAGCTGCACAGGGTGACAGCAGGCAAGCACTGGAGGAGGGCTGGGTCTAGTCAGGGCTGCTCTAACGACAGCCTAAAATTTCTGTGCTGGGACAGGGAAACCACTTCAAAGGCAGCAGAAAATCCCCCGGATAGCAGCACGTAACTGCCCCCATGCTGTCCTGGGATTCAGCACTGAGAGAAGCAGGGGGAACCAGCAGCTTCCCTCCCCATCACAGCAGGGCAGCTGGTGTCAGCCAGCCGTGCCTGCAGGATATGTCCCAGCATCCCCGGTGCTCACCGTTACTTGCTGACACTGTTGCACAGTGACTCCTTCTCCTGCAGAGCTGCCATGGCCAGGCGCAAGTGTTCCTTCAGCTGCTCAATCTCTCGTTCTGAGCGCACCTTGATGTGATTCAGCTCTGCATAGACGTCCTGGTATTTCCCTGAGGCAAATCTCTTGTCCTGTCGGGGAAGGGAGGGCAGTCGGCAGGTTTTAGGGCTGATACTAGAGAGGGGAGCTGAAAAGTGAGCCCAGCAGAAGGGCCAGCAGGAGATGAGGGGAGAGACAGCCTCAGGTTTGAAACCCATCCCAATCTGGGCCATGTCAGAACCCTTTGGAGGAAGAGTGTGGAGGCAGCACTTCCCAAACCCTGGGCCAGGGAGGACGGCAGTCACCGGTTCTGTAGCAGCAGGAATCTGCAGCACCAGGCTGCAGAGGCAATGTGGGCTTTACCATGGCTAGTGTGCATTTGAGCCAGCTGCATGAGAAACACAAACCCCACCAGAGATACAGGTGGGGGTCAAAAGGGCCCCTATGAAAAGGGCCAGTCCCAACCACTCCTATGGCAAAACACTTAAGCCAGCAAGTTACAAACTCCTGGAACATCACTGAATCTCAAAGTCTCTTTCAGATGCCTCTTTGGCAGGGGTCTTGGAAAATCCATCTACAGGAGCTGCTGCCAGTGGAGGGAGTAGCACACCCAACAATAGTGCCCAGGGAAACATCCACCCAGAGAGGAGACAACTAAGGGAAGAGAAAGCAGCTGGGTAAGTGGAGTGCTGGGCAGGCTTCATCAGGGATTCCCACCTGGGTTTCTGGATTGTCCACACTTACATGTACACACATCTGGGGAAACCAGCAGCAAAGTCTCTGATGTTTCCCTTGTCTACACCAGCCCACACCAGGAGTGAGCAGGCTTAAGGAGCACAGGTGACAAGGTTTGGCCTAAGCATCCAGTCAAGCTGCTGACATGCAGCCCTTGTGCTCCCCTCCCTCCCCTCTCCCACTGCTTTCCCAGAAAACACCGACCTTTTGCATCATCTGCAGCTCCTCCCGCAGGCACTGCACCTCTTTCCTTACGCACTGGAGCTCGTTCTCCTTCACCCGCAGCAGCACCTGGGCCAGAGAGAGGGAAGAGGAACCAGAGATGACCTCAGAAAGGCCAGCAGGCCCTGGCGCAAGCGCGACACTGGAAAAGGAAGGAAGGGCCAGGAGGGTTGGGGCAGGAAATGGTGTGAGCAGCCCCCAGAGCAGCGGAAACGTGTTACCTGCTTCCTGCACCGGCCCTGCTGCCCCACCCTCCTCACAACCCCTCCAAGCCAAAAACACTGGCAGGGAGAGGAGACCCTGTCTTAAGGTGGGGATGGAGACAGCGGGACAACCCGGGGGGGGAACACGACTCCTGTACCTCCAGCTCGCAGGAACTCCGCTCGTTGTTGTGCGGAGAGCGGTCCCCAGAGCCCCTTGAGGAAATAAAGCTTCGCAGCTTCCCAATCTCATCCGAGAGGCGGGTCTGCAGCTCCTGCAGGCAAAGCCAAAAGATGTCACAGTAGCCACGGCACAGGTCTCTCTGCCCTCCAGCTGCATGCCAGCCCTACTCCACTTTAGAGGCCTCCTTGTAACCCCCGGCCCATACATGAGTGGATACACTCATCATATTTAACACCACACTTAAGACAAGCTTATCTACAGACCCTTTTATTTTTCTTCTCCTTTCTGATGACAAAATATCACAAGGTAAGAAGTATGAACTAATAGGGAAGTTTTAACAGAGGGCATGTGCTGTGTGAAGGAGGAATGTGCTTTGTGATCCCTGCTGGCAGGGAAAGCCCTTCTCTTGCCTGGTTTTTCCGGAGGAGCTCCTTCCCCTCCTGCTGACAGCGCTGCAGCGTCTGCTCCCGCTCCTCTGCCTTCTGGGTGAGCTCCCCAATTTCCAGGCATTTTTGGGAATACTGCTCAGAAAGCACCTGCAGCTCCCGCTTCAGGGAATCCACATCCAACCTGCAAAAGAGGCACCAGCTCATCACCACCCCTCAACCCTCACCGAGCCCTAGTCACCAGCATGGGCACCATGGGCAGCCTGTGTCCACATCAGGTGGGAGCTTTGGTTCCCACCCTGCCACACACAAGTGTTGTGCTTCTAGGAGCTTCAAGGCATGCAGGAGAAATGGAGGTGAAGAAAAATAAAGAAAATAGAGAGAAGAAGCTACAAGGAAACCAGAGGTGCTATAGGAAAAACAGCCCAGCATGGGATAAACTTCCTCTATAGCCCTAGCAGTCTTGACAGTCACCCCTGGGCACTCAGCACCTCCCACCAAGGAGGGAGCCTGGGAGGTGGCAGGGGGACAGCCAAGGCATACAGCTGCAGATGGGGTGTGGTGACCCTGGCACAGGGCAGCAGGAATGGGCAAGTGAAGCACAAGAGGTGTTTTCTTACTGGTGCTGCTTCTGAAGGGCATCTGAGATGGAGCTGCATTGCTGAAAGCTTCGTGTCCTGCCCAGCTCCTTATTCATCTCCTCTCGGTGAGCTTTCTTCAGTGCCTCGATGGCTGCAGAGGAGAACAATGGGAGAGGGGAGATCAGGCTGTGACAGCTCTGGCACATTTGGGGAGACCATACCGTGGAACTGGATGAGCTCTTCCTGCTGCAGGCTCCCATACCTGTCTTTGCAGCTTCCCCCCTCTTTCTGCCCTCAGGGCATCCCCCACCTTCTCCACACCCCAGGATCATTCCAATGCACCAAATGATGCCAAGAAGACTAACGCTGGGCAGTGTGGGAGCTCTCTACCGTCCCTGCCCACCTACAGGAAGGTGCTGTCCCCTCCCACCCATCCAGAGAGGCAGGACCCCATTTTTCACAGCATCTTTAGTATCCCATCTCCCTCATCAGTCCAAACAGTCCCCACAGCCCAAGTCTGAGGAGCACTAAGCTCATGCTCGAAGGAGCTTCAGCCTCACACCAGCAGGGTCAGAAGTTTGTTTCCAGATGAATGGGATGACTGGTTTCTGGCAAGAGAATGTGGGAGAGACAGAAGGAACCCACCTGAGTGGGGCAGCTTGGTGCTCGCTCCTACCTGCCGCTGTCGCCGCTGCCTCCTCTGCCAGAAGCCACTCCTTCTCCTGCCGCAGCCGCTCCAGCTCCCGCTGGTGGTGCCTCTGGACCTCTTCCATCACTTGCTGGTGGGATGACTCCATCTCAGCCAGGCTGCGCTCACAGGCCTCCTGCCGTGCCAGGGGAAGAAGGGGTGAGGGACCAGGAGGGCAGGAGGAAGTGCTTGGTCCAGGCATCTGGCTGGGCTGATGCTTGCTTTTGCAAACCTCACCCAAACCCAGGGGCATTTTGAGAGAGGTGAGACCACTTCCCAGAAGGGTCTTCAACTTCTGCAAGTGAGACGGCCCTTTTATCACTGAACACAAGCATCTGACGGGGCCACACATCTTGAAACCCCTTGAGCTTTGCAGAGGAAGAAACATTCGCCTTGCTCATCTTAAAACTGGAGCAACCAGACAGGAATGTCCCCTGTGGGCCACGAGCTGTGGGAATAATGCACTCGACAGCCCCATCCAGACCCTCCACCAGGTTGCACTGCTTGGCTAGAGGAGGTAACAATGGGCACCACATCTCGGGCATCTGCCTTTTAAATGAAGCAGCATCCCCTGGAATCAATGAAAAATGAGCCTCTTCTTCTGAAAAGTGATACCCTGCACTTCCCTGCGGCCTGATGCAGGCTGCCAAGGAACCCTCCTGAAAGCCTAATGGTTAGGGATCCTCCTCACCTTTCTGACAGCTCTGAGACCAAGGGGATGGATCTTTCAGTGCTGAGCACGGTGGTGAACTGGGGTTAAAGCAAAGCAAAGCATTTCCCACCTCACAGTTATGCCTCTGCTCTCCCTCCAGATGCTGGCAGCACCGCCCCAAAGCCCTCAAGAAGGATTTGTTCACACCAAACCATGTTAGAGATTATTTGAAAAAGCCAGGACCTCTGAGACATTAGCAGAGAGCCAGGAAGCCATTGTCCCCAACAGCCCTGTGCTGTCCTGTTCCTTCAGCCAGTACTAAGGTGAAGGCTGATAAAAAGCACACGCAGCACACTGTGGGAACATAAAACCTTGCTGGGTACTCCTCCCTGCTGAGATGAGGGAAGCTGGGAAGCTTCACAGAGCAATCAAAGGAGAGGAGAAGGCAAGGGATCAGTTTGGTGATCTGTCCACATACTAGCCATGAACTTTGGCAGCTTAAAAGAGAACTAGCCCTTTGGGGAAGTGCCAAGCCTGGCCTCAGATGTGTAATGCTGGCCTTTTAAGCCAAGTTACTATGAAGATAAGATGCCATTCCTCTCCACCCCTTTTGCATTTATTTTTTTTTTTACCATAAATGGGCCTATGAGCTGCAAATATTAAATCAAGATGACAGAGAGATCTGTAACAGGCTAGGCTGGGCACCACAGGCCTTGTGGGCTATGTGGCTAGGTACAGCCAGCTTAGTGCAACCGGCTCCACCAGCCCCAACTTCCTTCCCCCTCCAGAATCTTTCAACACGGAGGGCACATCCTGAAATCCCCACAGCATGGCAGAACAGCAATCTCCCTGCAGGAAACCCCTGTGGGTTGTGACCCCTCTTGCTTTGGACAAGTCCATGGTAGGGGAAAATAAACAAAGAGAAGTGAAGAGGCTGAAGTGTGAGCAAACTCTGCTTTGCAGGCTTTCACACACACTGTCCCAGGAAACTAACAGGCTGTGCTGTCAAAGTGACCTTCAGGGCAACTCTGGCTGGGACAGGAGCTCCCTAGGGCCTGATAGAATGCTTTTAACAAGGGATTCAGGAGCCCATTAGCAAGAACAACATGTGGTGAGCTGCAAACTGCTGGGAATATGTGGGCAGCTCAGCGGGAAGCTGCTGATGCTCTCCCAAGCTGGGAGACGGCTTAGCAGCCAAACCCAGCCCAGAACAGGCCAGCATTGCATCCATGCACAAAGTGGGGCACAGGTCCTGCACCTCTCCCCTAACTCTCCTCCTCCCCATTTATACTTTGTTCCCTGTAAGGCCAGGCAACATACACCAGCCTTTATGTAATTAACATTGATTACAAGTGGCCCCAGTTTAGGGTCACCATGGCAACCCAATGATTAGCAATACCTGCTCAGTAAAGAGCTGAGTCCCAGCATTTCCCAGTTTGGGACTGGGAGCAACCCTAGGGTCCTATGTCAAGCTCCCTGCTCACCTGTGAGATGTAGCCCCTGGGCACATGGCCCTCTCCCTGGGATTTTGCTGCCTCCCGAAGGCTCTCGTTTCGGGCCCGGCAGGACTCCAGCTGTGCCCGCAGTGACTGGACCTGTACCAGAGAGGGGAGAGAGGTGCTCAGCCAAAGAAAAGTGCACGGACGACCAATACGCCACATCCAGGTGCTGGGCTTAGGGATAGGAAGGACTGTGAACGGCCAGTGGAGACATCTGCATCCCACAGGAATTGCAGCCTGCCAAGGGACCAAACTGGCAAAGCTGGTCTCAGCCTGGTAAAGTGCTAGCAAAGTTAGGAGATGTCCTAACTTCCAGAGGTAGATCTGTACTGAAGGAAGCCGCCACTGCAAGGGTAGCTGGGATGACAGACACGTGTATGGCTCCTTTCAAAGGCTGGCAGGTGAGGTGACTTGGGAACAGCCAGAGAAGACAGGCTGCGGATGTACTCCCAGGAAACACAGACTCTACACAAGCAGTTCCACCAACTAACCTATACTGGACCAAAATGTGGCCTGGGGAACTCGTGCAGGCATGTGAGAGCAGCTCTCCAGCTTTGCATTACCTAGTGGCAAGAGCTGCCCTGCACTCAAGAGGTCGCAAATGGAGCCAGGAAAAATGAATCTATCCCTGCACCTCTGCTGCGCCCTTCTGCAGAGCCTGCTACTGCCAGGGACCACACTAAAGAGCCACCAGAATCCCAGTCTGAGAGGCAGGGTGCTCTTACCTCCTTTTTCAGTGCTTCACTGGTGTCCCCGTGGCCTCCCTTGCTCTGATTCAGCAGTGTTGTCAAGGGCACCCGTCGCGAGTCCTTCAAAGGCAGGCGTTCCAGCTCCAGCCACTTCTTCTCTATCTCCTCGTTCAGCTGGACCCGCTGGTGCTCGGACAGCCGGGGAGTGGGGCGCTCCTGCTCCCCCCCCTTGCGGGAACAGTCTCCTGCGGGGCCGTCGCTGTTGGCGACCTTGCTGTCGGGGGTCTCAAACCACTTCCGTCTTTCCTCCGAGCGGACAGCCAGATCCCGCTCCAGCTCCTCGTGCTTGGGAGCTCGGTCAGAGATCCTCAAACTCCCTCTCGTCCTCTGTGGGGACCCCTGATTCCCGGGGTCCTGTGTCAAGGGAGACAGCTCCACGTAGTCAAAGGCGTGGTGCTGCCCATCCCCCTTCCAGTGACTGCCCTTCGAGTTCCCTTCGGAGCCTGTCCCCTTCTGGGGGACACAGTTACGGAAGTTCTCCTTATCACAGTCAGAGAGCCTGAAAGCAGAGCAGCAGCTGATGAAGTAGAGGCACTGTGTGGGAAAGGATGCTGGCAGAGGCACCGCCAGCTGCCCAAGGCTCAGCCCTTGCTCAGCCCAGACTTCCAAAACCCCACCCTGACCACAGAGCTAAGCCTGTGGCATCCCATCCCTCGGGGAAACAGGTTCCTCTGCAGGACAAGGAGGTTTCACTCCAGTTCCAGCCACACTGGTGGAGAAATCAGGCTAAACTGATGTAGTAGGGCAAAAAAAAGGGTGCGAGAGTAGGGAGGGCTGATCTGGGAGTAACCTGATTTTCAGAGGGGCCTTCCTCGTCCCTGCTGGCCAGGGGAGAAGGGCAGTGAGAGGGGGGAGGAGCAGCACAAGGCAGCTCTTACTTGGTGACGTCTGGAGCACTGACTGGGCGCACGTTCTTCCTCAGGGCCTCGATCCAGTTGCGCCGGATGCCCGAGGTCATGGCCGAGAGGGTAAAGATGGCATCCTTTGTCTGCAACAGGGAGGTGACAGTGGCCACCTCAGTGCCCAGCTGAGATGAAAGCAGCTTTCCCTTGCTCCTTGAACCCATGGCCACCCACACACGGGTGGTAGACAGTGTTATAGAGGCCATCTGCTGTCTCAAAGACTGTTGGGGCTAGAAGGGGTGGCAGGGGAGACACTCTTTGCAGGGAAGCCCATTACACATCCTCCACAAGAGCATCTCCAAGCAAAGGCAAAAGAAACTTTGCTGGCTCATTTGGACAAATGTGAACCGGTACAATCCAGCAGCTCATGTGGAGAGCTGAGCACCAGCTCTGGGCTACCACAGAAGGCCACAAAGAAATCCAGACTGTAAAGTACCCAGCTCTGCACATCCACGGAAACAGTGTTTTTTATGCTGCCTTAGCAGCCACCTCCTGCTGCTAGGAGGGGGTTGTACTAGGGCCAGATCCAGGGTACACATTGTTACTCGGAGCACATTCAGACAGGCTACACTGAGATTTGCAGCACTCGCCACTCCCTCCCCGCAGCTCTAAAGAAGCTGCCTTGGCCAAAGGGTCAAGTAAACTCCTGGCGTTTGGCATGGCTCCTGGGCTGCTTCCAGCACAGCCTTCAGCCAGCCCTGCAAAGCCTCCTCCTTCCTTCGCAGGCAGGCAGCACTTGTGTCCCTGAGCACTGCCTGCCAGGACACCATCCCAGCAAAAGGTTTGCAGGGCTTGCCTCAGCACGGGGAGTGAGCACTCGGCCCCACCCAGTGTCCCTCGGTGCTGCTGCCCCACAGCCACTCTGTGCTGGACACTCACATGTATCTGGAAGCCATAGTTGCGCTGCACTGCAAACTCTGTCACGTCTGTGCAGGAGCGGAGGTCGATTTCCCCGTCGAGGTCATCAGCCTGCAAGCACAGCCACCCGCTAGGACATGACTGCAAACCCAGCTTTGAGAAAGCCCCCAGCACCTGCTGGCACCCTAACCGAACTGCAGGCCTTCACCCCACAGCTCTCCAGGAGCCAGTCTCAGCTCCCCGGCACAGCACGGCCTCTTGTAACAGGAGGGGCAGCCAGCAGCGTGGATGAAGAACGTCAGAGATGCTCAGCCCTTCTCCTCACCTCACTGACAGTCCCCTTAAGACTCTGCCACCCCACTGGCATGCCTTAAGACACCCATCCTCGCTTCACCCCTTGGCAAAGAGCAGCTCCCCACCTCCGGAGCCTTTCAGGAGCTACCCCTGCTCCCAGGAGCGTGCTGGTCACGGCAGGGATGCGCTCCTCTCACCCTGGCCGGGAAGGGAGGGAGGGCTGGGAGAGGCTGGGCTGGCTGTGCTTACCTCCTCTGCGTTCGAGTCTCGGTAATACCTCAGGCTCGAGTCGGTCAGCACGAACCAGTGCTTCTTCCACTGCAGGCGGATTGGGCAGGGGAGGGAAGGGAAGACAGGAGGGAAATGGATATGCAGTTACCAGGGGAAGCATAGGAACAGGGAGGGACACTCTGCGCTGTGACCCCTCAGCCTCCTCTTCCCCCTCCTCCACATCCCTTCCAGCTCCACCTCGTGCCCCTCAGATGGGAGAGGGGTGGCAGGTGAACCTTCCTGCCCATACACAGAGCAAGGCACCTCTGCCAAAGGCTTCTCCACTGCCCTTCCCAGCACAAGTGATCTCAACAAGCAATGGTGAAGGAAAAGAGCTGCCCAGTGGGTGATCTCTAGCAGCAGGGACTGGGTGAAGATGCAGACTCCCACGTCAGGCTTACCTCTCCTGGCTCATCCAGGATGGACATCCATCCCTTTTTGAAATTGAGGAGATCTGGCTAGAGAGGAAAGAAGATAACAGAAGTTTATTGCATTGTATATATATTGCTCCAATTGTATATTGGAGCAACCCACAGAACAGCTTTTCGTGCCAGGTGGTGGAAAGTGAATCCTCAGTAGCAGAATGACCGTGGGAATAGCCTGGCAATGTTTTCAGGAACCCTCTGGGTGTGTAGGACCTGGTGGTGAAGGAGAACTGGATTTAGATTTAGCTCTCCATAGCAGGCAGTCATTCCTGTAAGAGGGAGCAGGAGATAAGGAAAGTGGTTTTAAAAAAAAAAAAAAAAAAAAAAAAAGAAAATATGCAGCAGGAAGGTTTCCACAAGGTGCCTCGAAGGTATTTATTCAGAGAGGAGGGGGCAGGGACAAGGACAGCGGCAGAAGGGAGTGCTCTGCAGCTACCCGACAGAGTTTGCCTCAGAGACAAAGTCGCCAAGAAGCAGACACACCTTGTCCAATCCCTGGCCACCCGTGCCCCAGAGCTACAATCCTCCAGTAACTTCATTTATTAGAGGAGTAGCTCTCTACCAAACAGCTCTCACTGCAAACATACAGGAGGCACTTCAACAGCTGTGAAAACAGGTTGCCCTTAAATGATGTGCTCAAAGGTAGAGATGAAATCAGTCACAAATAACACTTGACCTTCTTCAAGACTCAGTCCTCTCTGAGATTCTGGGGGCTCCTCTTACCTAGCTCTTTCTGCTCCTTCCTGCTGCAGAGCCTGCCCTCTGCTCAGCCTCAGCCACATCTACCAAAGACGAGGATGAGCAAAGATCACCCAGATCACCCTGTGCTAGAAATAAGTTTCCCCCTGCTCCCCTTCTCCTCACCTCATGACGCTGCTGCGGCATTGCAACCCGTTTATCTCCCTCCCAAGGTGAAGCAACAGAGAGCTGACTCAGGTGAACCTCTCTCCCTAGCTTTGCCCTCAGCCAAACAGGCTCGAGCTGGTCCCTCTTCCCAGCCCTGCTGGATCTGGAGAAGTTGCACCACCAAGTAATTCAGCCCAACCTCTTCTCCCTAGGAAGCCGGAGTTTGCTGATCTGCCCCTTCTTCTGCAGCAGAACCAGGTGGGGACAGTGCCAGAGAGGTGACAGTGCCAGAGCTGGACCTCCCAGTGGTCTGTAACACATCTGCCAGCCCTGGGCAAGCCACCAGCAGTCCCCATGTGCCACAACCACCACCAAAGACAGAGCTGGTGAGAAGGGGTGGCTTGGCAAGCTAATGGCTACTCTACACCCCCTCATCAAGTGCAGTGGCCAGCTGTGACAGCCCACAAGCCCAGCTCCTTGCTAGGCTGAGCCTTCCCCTCGTTTCACCTCCCTGAGCTCTGCTCTTGTGTTCCACCCAAGATTATGGGGTGGCAAGAGCAGAGTATGTGCCAGCCTGCCTTGGCACTCCAACTGTTGGTTTGAGCAGGCGTGGTGAGGCTTGCCAAGGGGAAGGTCATCAGCTGCTATGGCTTCAGGCCTGGCCAGAAGTGTCCCCAGGCTGCTTGGGAAAGGAAAGAAACCAGCGTGAAAGGGCACCGGCGGCTCCCATGCCTGACTTCCCACTGAGATGATGGGTGCTGCCAGCAGCTGGGATATGAGGGGAACAGAAACATCTCTATCCCTAAGGACCTGGATGTCCCATCAGCCCTGATGCCACACTGAAAAAGCACCCCAAAAATTAATTATTTCCATGTGGCAGCAGCTCCACCCTTTTTCCCATTATGCCTTCCAATCCGGTGACTTCAGCTCCGGCTCCAAACTGGGAGCGGCGAGAGGGAAGGAAAGGAGGCAAAACGTCAAAGCACAGCCTCCCTCCCTCCTGGACACATGTGCTCTCAGCAGAAGAGAGCCAGGCAGGCTCTGTGGAGGCAGAAAAACAATATAGGGAGAGAGGGAGCAAAAGGATTCCTGGCTGGGCCTGTTGTACAATTCAGCTGGGTCTTGTCTTATTGAGGATTTACAATTCCAAAGCATTAGGTGCCAAAATTATTAACAGTAATGGGATGTAGGCTACAGGGAAAAGCAGCAATAAAGTCCTGCCAAAACTACTGCCCCCCAACGCAGCACTGAGGCCAGAAAATCCCCTGAAGGTTTTCTTCCCAGTGGGTGAATTGCACAGGGCTTTTGTTTTTCCTGCCACCCCCAGATGCAGAGCCACAGCTCTGGAATTGGCTTTGAACTATTCTTTTCATAGCCGGGCTGGTACTGTAGGAAGAGGCATCAGTTTATGCACAAATGGCTTAGTCACTTTTGTCCCCAACCTCACAGGCAAATCCAGCTTCCTCATCCAGAATAAATTGCTCAGAATACCAGCAGAAAAGATAGCGGGGTTCAAACCAAAGCCCCCATCCAGAGGAAACAGCCCAGCAGTGGGAGGAGGAAACGTCCAGGAAAGCCCAACTGCAGGGAGAGATCCGGATGCCGGAGATGCAAGGATGAGGCAGGATGCACCCCTGGCAAAATGCACTGCCCTGCAGCACAGCTCAGGTCTGCAGACAGCAAGGCTCCAGCTCGGGGGGAGGCAGCAGCAGTTTTGCCTGGTTGCATCCCTACCCACCAGAGTTATACGTTCAGCCCCGCAGCTGGCCAGGTAGAGGTACCAGAGGAGGTTCCAAGCAGCCAGGGACATAGGGGACATCTGGAGTACTGGCTTACAACAGCAGGTTAAGGAGAGGCAGCTGCTTGCTCTGCCTGAAGAAGGGCTACAGGGGAGGTGATAACAGCCTGCAAATATCTGAAGAATGTAAACACCAAAGCAGGAAAGGGGATGGGGGTGGGAGCAAACTGGGTGGTACAGAGGCGCCGGGATGGAGAAGTGGAGGGGAAGAGGCTGTGGCAGACTGAGAAAGCTGTGTCCAAGAGGAGTGATGGGATTATCAGGTGTACTCCTATTACCACCCTCTGCCATCACAGTGCCTCCTGCTCTTCCCAACCCCAAAAGCTCCTCTGGACCCAATGTCCTGGAGCGCAGCTTCCCTTCACCTCTGAGAGATCACAAGAGGGGCTCTCAGCCTCCCAGAAAGCAACAAACGTCTCCTCTCCTCCAAAGAGGGAACCCGCTCCACAAGGCGCAGGCCTAAGGCCAAAACACAAAGCCAAACTGCTCTAGCTGTTTGGTGGAGGGAAAACTGCTCCCAAGCTGGAGCACACATGGAGCTCCCAAGGCTATACATGCCGCAAAAGCAAGCGGACAACAGGCCCTCCCTTTCCCACCAGCCCCGTGCGAATCGCTGCTGGGCAGAGCCTGGCTTGTCACCTCTGCTACCCTCTCGGCTCAGCAGCCTTCCCCCTGGGGCCGGCTACCGTCCGCGCCGGGGAAGGCTTGGCCGCAAGGGTGGGACGCTCCCTGCCTCCAAACCGCAGCTGGTTCCTGAAGGGAGCAGGAGCTCCCCACGCCCGGGGAGATGCGGATTTCGCACCCGACTGCGGTCATCGGTGCGGTGAGCTCGGCAGGCCTCAGCCCGCTCCACGCTTCCCCGGCAGCGGTACCGATGCCTATGTAGGTGGGGTCGCGCCTGCCGGTAACGAAGCGTCTCTAGAGAGCGGCCACGGGGAGCCCGGCGGTGATGAGGAGGGGAGGCAGGAGGTACCGGATACCCGCGGGGGCCAGAGGTGCCCGGTGCGGGCAGGGAGCAGAGAGACCCGGGGAAGGCGGTGGCTGACAGCCGAGGGTCCCGCCGCTACCCCGCCCCGCCTCAGCCCCGCGGGGTCCCTCCGGGGTGCGCCCCGGCCGAAGGGGAAAGCGAGAGGCTGGGTGGAGGACCCCCCCGTCCCGTCCATCCCGATCCCCGGTTCCGACTCACCGTCATGGCGGGGGTGCCGCGGCCGGCGGCGGGGCCGGGGTCGCAGCGTGGCCGAGCGCTGGCAGCCAGGGCGGCTTCAGCGGCCGGGCGGCTTCCGCGGCCACACCATGCCCGCTCCGCTGCTCGCCACACGCTCGCCTCTCGCCTTCCCCCCACCCTTTTTTTTTTTTCTTCAAAGTCAA
>JANHGL010017848.1:0-10314 GCA_024611195.1 Ceyx melanurus | reverse complement strand
CGCCAGGGGGCGACAGAGTCAACGTTAGGACTTTCCACCACGCGCCCCCGCGGTTACCGTAGCGACATGGACGCCATGGCGGTCGCAGGGTCGTCGCCGCTGCTGCCCGCGGAGGCCGAGGCCTTGGTGCTGGCGTTGCAGGGCACCGAGCTGCGGGACATAGGCGGACAGGGGTGCGCGGGGCTCGGCTGTGCCGAAGACGGGGGCTAGAGCAGCAGGGCCTTGTTACTGGGATGTCCCTGGAGGGTCTGGGACGGGGAGCACAAAGATGGGGCTCTCGATTTGCAGTGTCCCTGTTGGGGCTGTGGAGAGGAGGCATATCAGGTTTGGAGCCTCCCTACAGGGTCCGAGTGGGGATAAGGAGGGGTTCTCTAGGTCTGGGGTAGACAGGAGGGGCCCCTGTTTTGATGTGACCCCCCCAGAGAATAAAGGCTGAGGTGGGGGGAGAGGAGGTGTCCTAGTTCTGGAGCTTTCCTGGAACAAATATGAGAGGGAGGAGAGTCCAAGGGGACAGAGAGCAAAGAAGGGTGCCAGATCTGGGATGGCCCCAGAGGGTCTGTGGGTGGGGGTGATAGAGAGGAGGACCTCCACTTTCAGGGTATTTCCACTGAGGGTGCCTCATGGTGGGTGTTGCTGGGAGCAGGCAGGAGAGCACTGGGGTTGGAGCTGCATCCTGTGGGAGAATAGGCTCAGGAGACTGTGTGGAGTTTGGGGGTGCTGGGAGCAGGTTTCCCTGCATGAGGAACCCTCTCTGCACAGTCAAACACCAGAGCCAGTGGCCATAAGTCTATGGCACTGATGTCCTTGCTGGCTGCCCCACAGATGGATTCAGCAACACGAATGTGTCGAGAAGCTCAACATGCATGCCATCCTGAGTGCTTCTGTGGGCCAGGAGCAGCTCCTCACTGAGCTGCTGGTCAGCTATGCCAAGGTGAGCTTCCCTGAGCACTGTAGTGATCCCCACACCAGGCCTTCAGCCTCAAGTTGCAGTTGTCTTGTGAACAGTGTGCAATTTTGGAATAAAATGGTGAAAGATCTGTTGTATCTCCAGCAAACTTACTTGATTCGTGGTTTGACAGTTTTGCTGTTTTAAAAAAATTAAAGATCAAGTTGTATGATATTTCTACTTGCTGATTTCTGGGTCCTCTGTTGGAGGTTGCTGTGTTTTAGTTTTTCTGTGCACTGGCCCCTCTGGTTGCAGATCTCTGCCCAGTACTTGGAGTGCCCCGACCCCAGAATGTGCTGGGCTGCACTGGGATGTGTGGTACCATAGACCTGCCCAGCTCCTCGGGGTCATCTTCCCCCTTTGCAACCTGCTGAGCGCTTTCTGGCTGTTGATCTGTTGGTGAAAAGCTGGGTGAACGCAAAGACAGTGTGTCCCAAGGCTGCTCTCCTCTATGGGCTTACTGAAGTCTGTGTGGCTGAGCATTAGCAATAAAACCAGTTCCCCTGTGGCACTGCTCTGAAAGATTCACTTCTTCCACCCCTTCCCTGTCTAGATTCCCATTCTCATTGGGGAGCTGATCTCTGTGGAGATCTGGAAGCACAAGGTCTTTCCCGTGCTGTGCCGGCTGGAGGACTTCAAGCCAAGAAGCACTTTCCCCATCTATGTGGTGGTGAGTACAGGGGGCAGCAGAACAAGCCTGGTAATTGGGTGGGTATCACAATGCATAAAAAATAAATCCCACCCTGAAGGTCTCAGCACTGGGTTTTACATCTCATCAGGCTGAGAAGCTGTGGTGAGCTGTGTGACACAGTGGTTTCCTGGTTTCCCAAAGCTGTGAGTGAGAAGTCCGTGTCCTTGGCTCCAGAACTTGTGTCCTGGGCTACTCAGCTCAGCTGAGGCCTGTGCCCCTGCTAATCCTGCACAGGGGCTTGTGAGAGTTGCTGGATGCAGCACCACTCCTGGAGGTGGCTTGCAGCTCCCAGCAACTCTGTAATGCACACACTCCTGGTGTCAGCAACACCCCAGTGGGTATTTGTCCCCCTCTGAGCAGTACTTTTTTCTGGCATCTCTGACTAGAGGGCTCTTCAAGGTTACATACCACTGGGGGAAGAAAAATACCTTTTCTTTATTTTTCTTGCCAAGTAGTGGTCCCTGCAGTGATTCTTGGCAAGAGAGGGATTCTGGGGGCTGAGCTTCCCTGCAGAGGGATGAGCTCTTGACATAAGGAAAACTTGCCTGAGGCTTGGAAGTTTCAGCCTGTTTTCATTTGAGGGTAACGTCTTGCTGGGACAAGGTGGTATCTGCTCTGGGCAGCATCTGTTGGCAGCATTGCCTCAAGGCAATTATCTGGCAATTATCATGGTTCCCAGTCTCTGGACAAGGCTGTTTGTCCTGGTCCCAGGGGGCTGAGAGCAGTGCTGCCATGCTGCTCCCATTTCAGGCAGCAGCTCTCTGCCAGGGCCAGAGGCTGCAGCTTGCCCAACGGCTACAGCTGCACTGCCAGCATAGTGCAGAGACAGCCCTGAAGATCCCTGCTTGCTGGGAAGGATAGTTCTCTGCATGCATGTCATGGTGTCATAGTGTTTATGTTAATGTGGACAAATTATGCAGTCGAGTTTTAAATAATAATAAGAACTACATTAACTGGGGTTATTTAAGATTGCATCACTTGTATTTGTCTCTTGGACTTGTGCTTGGCTATAGCTACATAAGCAGCTTCTTAAAAGAGCTCTTTTCCCCATCTCATTGCCTGTGTCCTCAGTGCTGGTGGCTGCTCTGCTGTTACCTCACTCTTGCTATTTTCTTCCCACAGCTGCATCATGAAGCCTCCATCATTAACCTCTTAGAGACTCTGTTTTTTCACAAGGTAGGAGGCAGGTTTGGCTTTCTTCACCATAAAACATCTGGAGTAGAAAGCCACAGCTGTGGGAGCTGGCCCTCTGTGAAACTGCTGTCATTGTGCAGGAGATCTGTGAGTCAGCAGAGGACAACATTCTGGATTTAATTGATTATTGCCACCGAAAACTGACCCTGCTCGCAGCTCGGAGCACCAATGGACAGACGGTGACCCCAGGAGAGCTTCGTGCTAAGGATCTGCCCAGCCCCTCATCCATGCAGGTGAGCAGAAAGTCCTGTAGCTCACTGGGGACACGTGAGATAGAGGATGTAGGCAGCCTGAAGCACAGGGGGGGCCTTCCTGCAGAGAACACCTTGGCTGAAACCCCAGCACCTCTTGCACTTCTTGAAGGGCATCTGGTGCTTGTCCATACCAGCAGCTTAGCTGGGCCAGCAGCTGCTGCCACCTTCCTGCACCCTTCAGCCACACTTGCAGCCTCTCTCGTGACAGTGTCAGCTTGAGGCTTCCCACAGGATGAAGTCTGAGCTCTGAGAGGGGGACACTAGAGAGCTAACAGGCAAAATATTTGGTACAGGGGTTTCAGCCACTGTTGCTCTTGAAAACTATGTGGGTATGTCTTCCTGGAGCCTGTGAAACCACCCTAAGGTTAATCCACCCAGGATTAACCATGAGAGAGATCTTTCCCTAAACTGATGAACAATATGACTAGGAATTGTCCTAATGTGTTTGGACATTTGTCCTAATCTGTTCCTGGGCTGTCACATAAACCTGATCTCTCTCTGCTTCTACTGAGTTCCTTTCTGAAGCTGTGCACATTGCAAGGAGTGTTCAGGGGAGCAGGGTTAAAGTGATAGCCTGCAAGTTTGGCCATACCTTCCTGCATTGCCTCTATGCTTTGGCTTGTTGCCCGAGCACATGCTTCTCTTTCAGAAAAGGGAAGGAAGTGGAGAGCTCTGGAGCACAATAGGGATGTTTTCCAGGAAATGTTTTCCCAGCTGGGGAGGGGAAGAGGGTGTCTCTGTAAGTGATTTGTCATGGTTTAAGTGGAAAAAAAAAAAAAAAAGGCCTTTTCTAGCCAATGGGGTTCTAAAAAGTGCTCATCAGCCAAGGAGCCTGGTTTCCTCTGATTCATTCCAACCACTTCTTACTCAACATACAGTAAACCCCTAAGAAAAAAAACTATCCCTGCCCTCTCCTGTGTTCTGGAGCCTGTTTTCCTTTGTTACTGTGTATGGTGATAACCCGTGGCACAGGACCTGTTCTGCTGTCCTCCAGAAGCACAGGCAAAAGTCTCTGCCTGAAGGTAGCAGAGATTAGGTTTGGTTACCAAAAGGAGTTGTAGGAAGCAGCCTCACCGGGGAATTTTGGAGAGGGAAGTGGGGGTGAAGAGCCCATAAGATTTTCTTAGTAGCATGTGGGGTGCTGGCACGGGAAGTGCAGGGCTTCTTACCACAGGAATTTGGAAGGGAACCGTTGCAGTGGTGCTTTAGAGAAATACGAGTTGCTGAGGTCAGTGCTCTGCACACAAAGATGTGAGCTGATGAGCATCTTGGGACTTGAGAGCAGAAACTCTGCCTGGGCCAGGGGAAAGGACTTGTCACCTCTCAGCCTGGCCATCCCAATGTTCTTGGAAGAGGCTGAGCCAGGGGGTGGCTAGGCTGTTAGCCTGAGCACATCAGGAGTGAATGGGGTGTCCACGCTGCCTGGAAAGAGAAGGAGGTTGGGTGGCTGGAGCATGTGGCATAACTGTGGGCTGGGATAACCACAGGCAAATAGCTGGCTATATGCAAGCTAGAGGGGCAAGGCAGATCCAGGAGGAGTGAATGTAGGACTTCAGCTGTGCCTTCTCCTGGGATGGGCCTCTTTCAGGGGGTGTCCCTGTGTAGGAGTGCTGCTGCTGGTTGTCACTCATGACCTGTTAGGGGTAGGGAGATGTATAACGAGCAACAGTGAGCTTCAAGCATTTATGTGGCTGCCCTGGCAAACAGGCAGCACTGGCAGAGTTAAGGTGAGAAGCAGTTCGTTTCAGGGCTCTGGTTTCCTTCCTCCCCAGTCTATGGTTGCAGATGTGCAGTCAACAGCCTACCTCCCTGTATCTCCTGTGAGGTAGGGCCTGAAAGCCTGAGGCTGTGCTTGTCCTTCCGCAGGAGCTGCAGAAGCTGGCAGAGACAATGGAGTTTGAGATTTCTCTGAAAGCCCTATCTGTGCTGCGGTTCATCACCGATCAGGTGGAGAGGTAGGTGCCCAGGAGCAGCAGAGGACATGTGCTGAGCTCTCTGGTTGAGATTCCTGCGTGGTTGCAGCAGGTACGTGGTCCCCTTTCAGCATCTGGCTGTATCTGTGGTGGCAGTGGAACTGTGCACCAGGAGACAAACTCAGCAGTGCTCCACCCTGGTCCATAGTACTCACAGGAAACCAGATCATTGTGGAGTTTTTTTTCCTGCCTCTCCCATTTGCCCCAGGTAGTATTTGCATCTATTCTGGCATTTGTCTGCAAGTGTCAGTTCACACTTTTTTGTCGTGTCTCCAGTCTGCCCCTGAGCGCACTGACACGGATGCTGAACACCCACAACCTGCCCTGCCTCCTTGTTGAACTGGTGGAGCATTGCCCCTGGAGCTGCTGGGAAGCAGGTATGGATCATACCCCACAGCATCTGGGGTGCTGTGGTGGTGTGCTGTGACCTGTACCCAGTGATGGGTCTGCTGTAGGAGTCCTTGCAGAAAGCTGCTCCCCCTCTACCCTCCCCTTCAGCCTCCTCCACTTGCTCCCCACTAGTGCTCCCTGCCTGAAACTGTTCAGCTCAAGAGCAGCTGCAGCACAGCTGGGCTGGAGACCCAGCAGTGCCTCCAAAAGCTGATGCTTGCACAGGACTGTGGCTCTTCTGAGCTGATAACAGCCAGGGCAGGAGCATAGCACATCTGCCAGTCCCACCTGCTCCTCTAAGGAGTCTTGTCCTGGACACAGAAAGGTCAGAGTGCCAGTCTCAGCCTGTCTGCACCTTTTTTGGGGCAGCACTAAGAATTAGAGCCAGATGTGGGCTCTCCCAGACAGTAAAGCATTTGCCCTGAAGCTGCTGATCACTGAGCCTCACTCTTTGCCAAAGGTTCTCATAAGAGGTTGTGTCCATCAGCCATGGCCTGTGTGATCAGCCCTGCCTTCTGCAGCTAGGCATGCCCCCCTGCACTCACCAGCTTCCCCATAGCCTGCCTCTGAGTGGTGGGGCAAAGCCCAGGGTGTGGGAACCTACAGTCCTTTCCCCAGTTCTGCACTTGGGGGGTCGCAGCACAGGCAGGGGAGGAAATTATTCTGGGAAGCACATGGCTCTGCACCTGCTGAGAGGAGCTCAGCTGGATGAGGGAGCTTTCCTCCGTCCTTCAGCCAAGAAATGCATCCCTTCTCTCCGCCTGTGCTCTTGGGTATCAGAGGGAGCTTTGATCCAGGGCCCTGAGGGAGGGACTCAAAGGATACAAGATACAGGAGTACAAAGGCATATCCAGACTGTGCAGACACAGGGTTACATCCTCCATCTCCCAGAGCACCACAGTAGTTCCTACAGCTTGCTTTGTCACTTCTGTTATATTTATGCTACTTTTGGCTTTCACTGGCAGAAGAAACATCAGAAGAGTGGCCATGCTGCTACCACAAAACCTGCCTCTCCAGACACTCTTGCTGCAGCATAGGCTTCCCCACCATCTACCAGTGCTCTGCACTCATGGCCAAGTAGAGAGGGAGATACCTCAGGTTCGTTCAGTTCCTGCCATAGCCCTATTGTTTTGATAGATACAGCCTATGCTTTCATGCTCTCTAGTATATTGTATTAGTATCAAGTAGGCTGCTCTGATGAGTAAAAGCATGGGGAAGCTGAGGCAGAAGCAGAGGGGCTTGCCTGTGGTGAAACGAGACAGTGAGCATAGGGCTACATCCACACCTCTGAGATGTCTTCCTTCAGGCAACACTGTCTCTCCCTGGAGTCGCACATTCTTCTGTCCCTCAGGCAAGCTCAAGAAGTTTGAGAATGGCACATGGCATGTAGTGCCCCCTGAAGACCAAGTGAAGATGACCAAACTCGATGGGCAGGTGTGGCTTGCTCTCCTCAACCTCCTACTCAGCCCTGAATGCCAGTGCAAATACAACTTTGATGGCTTCAACAAGAGCCAGCTCCTTAAGGTAAGACCCCACACAATGAAGGCTGTAAGCCCCTCAGCACTGAGTAGGACCTTGCCAGCACTAAGCACTTCTGGCCATTTCTCCCCATTCTCAATGTGGGGTCCTAGGAACCATTGGTGGAAAAGCAGGGGGATCTGTCACTGTGCCAGCAGCAGCAAAACTTGTGTTTGTGGGTTTACCTCATCGAATCCTCATGGCCTGCTCTGCCAGTGCCCTGCAGATCCTTGCTCTTGCCTTGCTGTTTCCCCAGCTCTGGCTCCCTTGTCTTGACCACTCTCTGTTCACTCTTCTCTTCCCCTCTATGGCCACAGCTCTGTGCATTCCTGACAGATGTCCTTGTTGACCAGCTGCCCAACCTGCTGGAGATGAAGAGATTTCTGAGCCACCTTGCAGTGACAGAGCCAGCTCCCCCTAAAAAGGATCTCATCCTGGAGCAGGTATCCTGTGGCTCTTCCTACATCTCTCCAGCTGCTCTGCTTTAAGCCTGAGTAGGCTCCTTTTTCCTACCACCAAGCTCAGCTCTCAGAGGTGGTAAAGCAGCCAAGCACCCATTTCACAGTTACACCCTTATTGCCAGCAGACTTGTCCACAGATGACATGGGAACCTTGTCCTGCTGCTGCAGTGGCCAAGCAGATGCATCTAAAAGCATGAATACTGGGTTATAAACAACCCTCCAGGTTGTGCCAAGTCCCTGGGGTGGTGCCTGCATGGGGCAGAAATGATCCATGGCTTGTTTTGATGATCAACTCTTGATTTAACATTTATCAGTGTTTTCCTGCTGAATTCTGGACTCCCCAAGACAGAGTCCCCTTTAACAGCCCTGACTCGGGGCTGCTTTGCATGCTGTGTGTGGAGTGATGCCCAGGTCTGGTAATAGAGGCTAGAGTCAGACTGGTCCAGCTGATGTCTGGGGCTTAAAAATTGGGTCCTGAGGGTCTTCAAAAAGTGTGAGGTTCTTCAGGGGGTTAATCTGTACCGTGGTAATCTCTGGAGAAAAGTGTTTCTACTGCCTTCTTATAAACTGAAGGGAGAAACTGTGCATGGGTGCAGATCTGGAAAGAGGTAGTTGAGAAGAGCTGGAAGAGCAGAGGCTCTTCCCCACTGCTGGAGGCTCCCATGTGCCTTCTGGTAGCAGCTGAATTGGTGAGGCAGTGGTTGCATGGGCTGTGCAGAGTGGGAGCACTTTGTCTTCAGCAAGACTGGCCATGTGGCCAGGAAGAGGGTAATGTATCCTGTCTGGAGCTGGTTGTGGCTGAGCCAGAGGCATGGCCCTTGCTGGGAGCTGGAGAAGGCTGCAGACCAGTAAGCCAAGCATCTGAGGATAGCAGCGGGGTTTGCTCCATGTGTCTTTGACTGCCAGTGTGTTGGCAGGGCAGAGACGGGCAGCTGCTGAGCTGGTGACCTTGCCCAGCCCTTGTTCAGGCTGCTGCCCTTCCCTGTAGCTCTGCTTTTGTGCTGGTGCTGCTCCTGATGAGCCCAGCAGGCAGGTAGGGGGGAGCCAGCTGGAAGCACACACATGGTCTCCCTGCTCTGCCCAGAAAGCAGTGAACAAGCTCCTTGTCACTGAGCCAAAATTTGAAAAGGCTTTTTCCATTTGGCTGCTCCCAGTGCAGCCTCCTCCCCTTCCAGGTCTGGCTATTTTTACTCTGCTGGAGAAGGCAGCGCTGTTTGAAGCAGCATCATCCCCTCCAGAGCCTGAACTCCCCACACTGCTCTTGGCTGCCACTTTCCCTTTTGTACTGGACTGTTCTTCTCCATGAGTTCGTCTTCAGGGAAGTGACGAGTGGAAAAATCTGCTCAGGCAGACAGCTCTGGAGCATAGGGTTCATGCTGCTGCCGGCAGGCAGGGCACTGAAATCCCAGGGCTTTCTGTTCAGGGGCCCAGTCCCTGGGATTGAACTCTGGCTCCCACACAGACCCTGAAGCTTTTGCCTTGTTTCACCTAAGCACTCATTGGCAAGCAGATCTATCCCCTCCAAGTACCCAAAAGCAGACTCTTGCTCCCTGTGCATTTGCCTCTGCATGCACTGCCTCTGCTCAGCCTCCTGGAATGGGCATGCTCCTCATAGCCAGCCCTGTCTGCTCCCCATCAAATGTCCCCATACAGCAGCACCTTTGATTGGGCTGCAACCACCCCTTCCCCCTTCTTTGCCTCTCCTGCCAGGTTCCCGTCATCTGGGACCATATCTTCAAGAAAAACACGGGGAAGTGGGAGGCTATTGCCAAGCACCAGGTGAAGTGGATCTTCAGCCCCACCGAGGAGGACCTGAAGCTCCAAGCATACAGGTAAGGCCCTGGCACAGGCACACAGGGTGCCCAATGAGTCGGTATCCCCATTAGAGGCTGGAGCTCAGCACTGTGAGGATGAAGGGGTGCATGATACTGACTGGGGATGTCCTCATAAGAAATTCCCTCTCTGTCTGCTGCAGGTGGACACAGATCTATAGTCTCGACATGATGGAGGCTCTGGCCCCTGAGAAGCCCCGCTGCAGGGTGTGTGGTGCAGAGGCAGCCAAGCGGTGCTCTCGCTGCCGGAACGAGTGGTACTGTACACGGTAAGGGAGCCCTGCAGCCTGCCTGTGTATCCTGCAGCCCCCCAGCACCCTCCTGTAGCCCCTCAGTGTTCCCTGCTCCCCAGATCCCCACAGACCTCCTTGGAGAATGCTGTGAAAGGGCCAAGGGAAGTCAGAGGTCCCACTGCTGGCTCTCCTATTTGCAATGTACCTCTCCAAATCTTATGGTGAGACTGATGTGCTGGAATGGTGACGAAGGAGATGCCAATGAGTGTTGTGTTGCTGCTGTGGAGGTGCTGAGCTGCCTCTGTCCACACCACCAGCAACAAGCATTGGGCTCAGTTTCCTATGGTGACACTTCCTTCCCTGCACCTTTGTGGGGCAGCAGGAAGGAAAAAAGCACCCACAGCTCTGTGGGTGTGGGTGACAGGCTGGGATGTGGCAGTTAAATCTTCTCTGGTCCTACACCATCTGGCAAGGTCTGGCATTAAGCCGTCTTAGTCCCCAGAACTGGGGGCCACATTCACCTCTCTGTTGGGCTAATGCTTGTTCATGCCACAGTCTGGAGGAGTATGATGTGGGGGTTTGTCCTTGTTGCTGCTTCTCTCCCAGGGATGATCATGACCCTGCTCCATCCCTGTTCGAGCTATGGGCACCCCAGTGCAGGGCAGAGCCCCTGAGCATTGGCCTTCCCATCTGCAGGGTCTGCCAGGTCCAGCACTGGCAGAAGCATAAGGCTGCCTGCAAGCTGATGGCCTGCACACCAAGAAGCATGGATAACCTGTAAGCGGAGTGAGGACTGGCCTCTGGCCCGGCCTCAGCAAGGCA
>JANHGL010017846.1:0-21135 GCA_024611195.1 Ceyx melanurus | reverse complement strand
CAAGAGAATAGAAGAATATGGGCTTAGAGCTGTACCAGGGGATCTCACACTCAAAGGAGGTAAAATCGGACAAACAATCCCTCAGTGCGCGGCTCCGTCCGTCCTTCCCCCTCCCGCAGGCGCCTCTGCCCCGCCGCGGCCTCTCCCGGAGGTGCTTCCCTGCCCCTCACCTGCCCGGGGGTGTCCCCGGGGTGCAGCATCCCGGCCGCGGGGCATGGGGCGGTGAAAGCCGGGGAAGCGCCGACGGGGCGGGTTGAAACGGCTGCCGGTGTTTGCAGAGAGGAATAAATGGTCAATAAGCAGCTAAATAAAATTGCCCGTGTTTTGCAGTTGTTTTATTGTGCTGCTCCGGGAAGAGGAGGTGTGTCTGGTGAAAGCTCCACCAAAAGGTCAGCTTTTCGATTCTCTGAGCATTATGGCAGTCAAGAAAGGAACTTTATTGCTCGAGGTGAAGAGATTTGGCCGGGGAAGTGAGGTCTTCCAGGTGGGGCCAGCACCCTCACGGAGACTGGACACCTCGCCTGTGGCTTGGTGACTGTCCCAACACCGTGACACAAACTACACCCCAGTCACCACTGTCCCAGCACTGTGACACAAACTACACCCTGGACACCTCATCTGTGGCTTGGTGACTGTCCCAGCATCGAGACACAAACTACATCCCAGACACCACTGTCCAAGCACCGTGACACAAACTACACCCTGGACACCTCATCTGTGGCTTGGTGACTGCCCAAGCACCATGACACAAACCACACCCTGGCCACCTCACCCGTGGCATGGTGACTGTCCCAGCACCGTGACACAAACTACACCCGTATGTAGCCCTGTGTGGTGCCAGGGCCCGTGGCACGGCCGAGTGTGTGGGTTCCAGCCCTCCTCGTGCTCCCTGTCCAAGCAGAACTCGGACGCCACTGGTCCACACTGATGGATTACCCGATAGAAATCATGGAGGGTCGTGGTTTGCTGGCTGGGCTGCAGGAGCACTGAGAGTCTGGCCCAGGTTTGCAGCCTTGCGTGGATGGCAAAGCTTCTAGAAAGCCGTGTCCTGAACAGCTGATGCTGTAAAGTCACGATGTGAAAATATGAAAGCGAGTGATTCATTTCGTGCAGTGACTTTAATAGAACTCCTGGTAGAGATTTCTGCAGGGCTGCAATCAATAAATTGCTCTGTATAATAAATAAAAGAATTTTTATAGGCAGGGGGAGAAAAGTGGTCAATCTGTGTTTTTAAATTACAGAAAGTGAATGATATTGTTTAATGTTTTTAACTGACTTCTGGCTGGTTTGGGGCCACCTAAAGTCGTGAAGTCGTGTCTCTGTTTTTTCACGCAGCAGCAAATGTGCTGAATGTTCAGTCATCTACAAAGAAATTAGGTCCTTCCAGAGTGTCCTTTAATAGCTGAGTAGTAGCTCATGTTCTGCCCACGTTCTAACTACACTTCCTTTAGCACTCTGAAAGTCAATCAATCAATCAGTTAATAAAGCTTAACCTTAGATTCCCTTTGAATCACACCCAGGAGCTGCATGGTGCCAAGGGAGCTGACTGGATGAGCTGCAGCTCAGTGGCTCCATCCACCCCAGAACACCCGTGTGAGGAGCAGCTGAGGACAGGGAGATATCCCCCTGGGAAGCAGCCCCCTGTTGTATTGGTTTGGATGCAGTAGTAGATTCCCTGAAGTTAATAACAGGAACTTAGGGGTAGTCCATGTATTTTATACCCTATGTGTTGTGTGATGCTGCCTCTTCCCCTGCATCTCTTTCCTCCCTCTGGGTGCCATCCACATTCTCCTCATCAATGTTAACTGCAGAGACCATACCTCCCCCCCTCTCACTTTTAGAGAAAAGCCTAGTTTGGAATTCACTTTGGAATGATTCCAGAGAAGCTGGGTGTGTTTTCTCCCATTATCTGGGGAGCCCAAGTGCTGCCACAGCCTCTCTAAGATCCTTTGAAAAAAACACAGTGGTGTTTGATAAAATACAGCTTACTGCACCCTTTTAAATGGTGAATAACAGAAAGTAGTATTTCAAGGGCTCTTATCTGACTAACAATGGGCTCACAGGTGCTTTTTCTATAGTTTGTCTCAAAAAAGTCTTGGAATCTGTTCTGGAAGGAGGCATCAGCTGTGTACTGGAGTCAGCAAAGATGCCTTGGGACCACGTGCAAGGTTTATAGATCACAGTGCCAGATATTTGTCTCAGTATAAAAGGTAAGACTAAGAGCTTAAGAATGAAAGTCTCTATCCAGCAAGCAGGAAAAGAAGAAAGAGATGAAGGAAACATGAAAAAAATTAATCCATGTTAACAGCAGGAGCAGGGTAGAAGAGGCTCTCAACAATATATACTTTGCATCTTGGAAGAGCAAACTGAATGTATAGGTTAAAAAACCTGCTGCAGACCAGCTCCAGAAAGAACTTCACGTTGTTCACTTCCCTGCTATTGCCTCTCAACCAGACAAACCTTGAGGGAAAAGCTCTGGCAGGATGAAATAAACCCAAGACTCCTGCGAGCAGACCCATCCACATGCCTCCTCAGCCATTAATAACAGATGGAATTGAACAGGGGCTGGCAAATTGGTCCAGTGGTTTCAACAGTAGCCCGGGACATAAAAGGACTTTTTTTTTTTTACATGAGGGAATTAGCATCAAAGCGAGACTCTCTGATGTAGCTACTTTGTATTAGCTCGTTAAACTAATTAGCTCAGCTTACTATTAGTCACTTAGCTCAGTGTGGGTTACTGCTTCTCTGTGGTTCTGAGGGGGGTGTGCTGCTTTCCAAGCACTGTGGGTGGTTATTCCTGCTTTTAATGGCCACTGGGGCTGCCCCATGGCTCCCACGTGGGGTTTGGAGCAGGTCAAAAGCCCTATTTCGTGCTCCACAACCATAAAATCCATAAAAACCAACCATAAAATCACACTGTTCTTCTCTTTCTCACTTTCCCAGCAGTTCAGCCCATTGTCAGATGTTTAGCAGCCCTTGCAGGTAAGAGGAGGCTGTGGAAGGTGTCCCAGTGGTGGCCCAGGGAGAGGAGCTGCTGAGTGACCCTGGGCAATGAACCTGAACAGTTCTGGCCACTCAGTTCAGAGCAGCAGCTGCTACTTCCAAGGCTGGGCTTTCTGTTGCATCTAAAGAACACTACAAAAGCCAATGAGGCAAAACCAACCCACTTAACAGAAGCTTTTCTTAGGACAGCTTCACTCCATTCATTATGTCCTTATTCTGGTGATGCCTTAAAGGGCATCATCTCTAAGCCAGGCCTGAGGGTGATGTGGTAGAGCCAGTGGCCTCCCAGGGAGGGGTGAGAGCAGAAAAGAGCATGGGGAAGTTTCACCAGCAGTTTGTGTTGTGATTTGGTGTGATGCTGTCTGGTCACACACAAGTAATCTGCCAGTTACATCTCTGTAAGGCATTAAACTGTATATTCTAGAGCCTCTGCCAAAAAGGGACCTCATCTTGCCATTGAATTCATCCCCCTGACCCCAAAATGAACAGTGTCACACTCGTGCTTGGGAAAACATGGGAGAAGCCCAGCTTGAAAAACCTGCAGTTAATTTAGTGCTTGATGGCCTCCCCTTAGGGAATTTTTGTGAATATTAATCTCAACTCTTCAGTATTTAAACAATTAGAAGAGAGTTAGTAAACTTCAGCTTTGACCACAGCAAACCCCTGCTTGCTCCTTTGTTTGGAAAATGGTACCAGAGTTTGCTTGTAACCAGATTTGTCTGGTTACAGAAAGATGGTAAAGACAGACAAGAAAACTTAAAGTTAAAACTTTAGAGAGTTAAAAGAGCTGCTAAATCAGGAGGTTCCTTGTGAAACAGAGCTGGGAAAAGGATTACAGTGTGCAAACCTGAGTGAAAAAAAGTGAATGTGGAAAATTCCGTGCGGCCAGAATTAGCAGTTGGACAAGATTTACTGATTTTCCACCTTCTCTGAGCTTGGGTTTGCCACATTAATGACAATTAGTTATTAGTCTCCAGCCGGTGAATAAACAAAGCTCCCATAAACTGCATCTGCAAATATGGCCCTGGTGCTGGCATGCCACAAACAGCTGGTGCTTGTAGGAAACAGAAAATGCCAAAGAGCCTGGCTGGGTGTGTTTTAGGGATTTGTTCCACTTTTTTATTGCTTGGGATATTTGTATGAAATTCAAGACTGCTCTTTGGTTTGGGTTCTTTTATTACCTTTAATATTTTTTCATAATGAACTTGAGGAATATATAAAAAAGCTATACACCCTATAGAAGAAAGAGATAATTATTCCGTATTTATCTTCATTAATATTCCTAGCATAAAGATATTTTGTTAGTTGGGAGGGAACCCATCATTTTTTTTTTTTCCTGCCTGTTCATTTGACCTGTACAAGTAAATCTTCCAGGTAATATTCTTCCAGACTGTGCTGCCCACATTCCTGAACTGATAGTTCCTCAGTTTACTATTTAGTTTTTCATGTGAGAGTAGCAAGAGTTTGAATTTGGTTTTGTTGCTTTGTTTTGGGTTTTTTTTTTCTGGTCTATAGTAAAGCACATTTTCATCCTCAGTGATTTCAGATTAATATTTCTAAAAGCACAACATGATTCTAGAGGTTTGAGGAGACCAAATGTAGCAGGGGAAGTGTCCTCCTTGGGAGACAGCCCTTGTATTTTATAGATAAAATATCCCCCTTTATTCCAGCCCTTGGCTTCACATATATTTTGCAAAAAGACTGTGTGAGATCAAATCTTATCACGCTCTGCTATCACTCATTAGAGAATTATCCTATTAAGAAATATGTTTACAAAGTAATCTTTCATCTCTGTCTTTGAGATAACAATAAAACTGAAGTGCTGATGGTTTGACGCCAAATAATTCTCCCTCTGTACTAACCCTGTCATTTGATTCTATTGACATACAGAGGAATTTGTTTAAATGCAAATTACTCTGTTTTCTGAAAGAAGACAGTCCTTTCAAAGCTCTGCAGATCCTTTTCTCTCAGTATTTATTTAAAGCAGCTCTCTAAATGAACTGGTCCTACTTGTGGTGGGACCACGTTACTGTTTCCAGCCTGGAATATTTCCCCCAGACACTTCATCTTGTTTAACCCCAGTCCAGACAATATGGAATGATGCAACATTCAAGGGAAGATTTTTTTCTTAAGAGGAGGAGAAAGTTTAATACTTTCCCCAGAGATGACCTGTGGGAATTCTGAGTTTCCTAGCAGTATCAATGTATTGCTGAATTTCCAGCTATGACACCCTAATTAATGTTAATTAGCACTGTTCATCGGTATCAATAACTGATTTTGGTCTCTGTATTTTCCAGTGAAAAACCTGTATTTCACACATTTCATGATAAAATAATATTTTTTTTATGCTCACATGGACATTTTGAATCATTTTGTCCCAACAGTCTTCTGTTTTAGGGATCCTGTTGCTTCAGCCAATCCAATTCTTCACCATTCATTCTCATTCCACCTTATTTTTGCCCATCTAGTAAGTAAAAATAAAACTTGGAAAAGCACTGGTAAACTTTAAAATAAATCCTTATTTAAGGCTTCATGTTTCAATAATCTCATTAATGTGTCCTTTTTATTATCAGATCTATTTGAGGAGAACATTTGATATTATTTGCACTAAGTATAACCAAGCAGCATGACATGCCTGGGTATGCCAGTGTCAGCAACAGTCTGAGTTGTGCTGGTTTATTCTGCAGTGAATAAAACCAGGGCAACCCTGAACTTTGCCAAAGAGAATCCTGTTTACCATGTATTTCATTCTGAAAACTGACTTTTCCTAAAGAAATGCCATACTGCCAAAAAATGCACTGGCACATGCAGATGGAAATGTGTGGAGAATGATGTGGGAGGTGCCTCCTCTCCAGGGGCACACACAGTGATAATTCTGCTCAGGCCACTCTTAAATGCAACAGAGACCTCTGGTTTAGAGGATGTTGCCCTTTCATGATGTGTTAAAATTCTAGTTTTGAGTCAGAGCCATGTCTGTACCACCAGCATTTGAGAGCTCCTGCTGCTAAATCAGCTTTTCACTTGGTTTCCTCTGAAAACACCAATAGAAAACTCAAAGAAATGTGTCTTTTTAATTAAGCACCTCACAACTTGGGTTGTTGGAGTACATACATGGATAGTGCTGATTGATGAGGGTCACAGCTCACCTGGAATGGCTCAAAACTCCTTTAAAATGAACTATTAGAAGCAGAAGAGGTGCAGTGGCATCTGGAGGGAGCAGATGGATTTAGATGCTGCCACCCTGTCTTTTCTGATGCCCATAACCCTGCACCCCCTGTCAGCCCCATGGTCCTGGCTGCAAGACCCTGCCCTGTGGGCATCACCAGGGAGTAGCCAGCTCCACTGTGCCCTAACATATCATATTAAATCAGGCTTTTTGAGATAATAGAGGGGAAAAATTAGTCAGTGTTAGCAGTCTATTTCAATAAGGATCCAAAAGCTAAAGCAGCAGCCACCTGTCATGCTACGTGGCTGATGGATTTGCTTTGTGGACCTAAATCTCCATGTTTATCTTGGATTCCCAGCTAATGAAAGGGTGCAGGGTGCTGCAGGCCATGGAGCTTAAGCTCCATTAACTAATCAATTTCTAACTCTGGGAATTAAAAAAAAAAAAAAAAGTGGAGTGTGAAGCCATGGTCAACACAATATAATCCACAAATAAGTGGAAGTATAAAGGATGGAAATAAATAAACTCCTCAGTGTCCTTGTGGGTCACGTGTAGGCAGAGCCCAGCAAGCCCTGTGCCCCTGAGCTGGGGAGTGATCCTTTGGGTGTCTCAAAAGGGGGGTGGCAAGGTGGTTTTATGCCACACCACAGACAGCTTTTCCCCTGAGCTACCTGAGGTACCTGCAGAGTTTGGTGCTGTGCAGGCGTGTGAGTGGAGCAGGCAAAAGCCAGAGCACAGCAGCGTTCCCAGGTGAATTCCCTGTGCCCTTCAGGGAGGATTAGGGAAGATTTGAGAGCATCTAAAGCCAGGGAGGATTCATGAAAAGCAAATATCCCAACTCCTGGGGCAGGCTCTATTGCCAGGGAGACTTCATTGGGATCCATGTCAGCTGCATTGAGAGGCCCTGGTGTCAATCCTTTTATTTTAGGGAAACATCTGCAAGGGAAATTTACAGCATCATTTGGGACAGGGGAAAAAAAAAACAGGAGTATCTTCCCAGCAATATTGTTATCTGAACTCCACAGAAGCATTTAGACCTTTCAAACTAAATGTCAAGTTGTTCCTATTGAGTCAAATTCTTGCAAATTCAAGCTAATTAGCATAACCACTTTCCAAGTGGAACCAGGCCCTTATGCTTTGCTTAAGTGGCATTAAGTGAGAACATTCTGATTGACACAGCCCGTGGGTTTGATGCCTGGAGGGAGAAAAGGGCAAGTTATGAGCCCAAAGGATTTTTTTTTTGTTCAGGCAACAAAATTCTTCATGGAAATAAATGTAACTCCACTATGATAATTTTAAATCCAGAATTACATTATTTTGCTGAGCCAACTAGGAAGTGTGTTCCAGCTGAAATGCCTGTGAGAGGAGGGACACAACTGACTAGGAAGGAACCCTCAAACAGCAGTTACTACTCTTTAACCACAAAGCAGGTGGAGACCTGAGTTCTAGAAAATGGAAATATCATTTATTGTTTGCTGATGTCAGTCCTCTCCATCTCATCTATATGCTGCAGAGATGGTCTCCCTCAAACACTGGATGAAACTCTGGTTAAAACACTTTTCTCTCAGCTACTGAAGTGTGAATCTGAGATTTGCTAAACTCAGGCACTGGGTAATCTGGTGTGAGGCCATGAAAACTCACCCTGATTTTGCATCCTTTTTCTAGGTGCTACTCTGGCAAAGCAGTGCATGGAAATGGAGATTAAAATCAAGTCACATTTTAGAGCTATTAACTCGACCCAGCTAAAATGGCACCAAGGGGAATACTTACTTTCAGCATTACATTTATTTGCCTGGGGAACTTTTGACTGTCAAAGACATAACATTTATGATAAGGGTTTGAAAATGCTCTCTCAACAAACAGGGTCACAGCTAATGCAGGCAGTGACCCATGCAAATCTAGTAAAAAAACTGGATTTCTAGTCAACAAGAAAAATCTAGTCCAAAAGCTGGATTTGGTATAAAATGTCACAATTCTTCTCTCAGATACCAATATGCTGGTTGCCAAAAGACCCCTTCAGTTTAGGGAAGATGCCACAAGGCTGTTCTTAAAAGTCACCTTATGTGTTCACAGAGGTACTTACCATGTCCTGTTGTACTTATCAAATGCATTCATGTTGAAATGTCTGTGCTGGAAAGTTTCATCTTATTCTTCCCTGAAGGAGATGAGCCAAACAGCTTAGTCACTGAAATACCAGGAGAATGTCACTTGCTTTTGCTGGCATGGTAAGAGTGGAGATGAGCAAGGCTTTGGAAAATAAGCTTGGTTTGTTATTTTTAGAGCCTGTCATTTAACCAGGATAGAGTATTCTATTTTTGAAACCTTTTCTGTGACAAATCCTGGCAAAACAGTGGCAACAGAGTCAGATCTTGGGCCTGGAAGAACCAGGCAGCAGCTGGGGGGCCAGCCAGTGGCCTTTCCAGATTCTTCAAGGCAGACACTGCATCCTGCAGCATGGGGCAAATATTGAAAACCAAGATATTCACAGATTTTTGCCCTGCTGTCCTTGTAAATGTCCTCAGTAGCCATAGCTCATAACAAAAGTTTTCAAAATTTAGATGGAAAATTATACTTCCAGTTCCTACTTTCTCAATTTAAAAATACCTGGAGAGCATTTAGATAAAATACATAGATCACATACATTGCAATTATAAAAATAAATGCACTGACCAAATTACTTGATGGGTAAAATTTTCCTATTCATTGGGCAACTCCAACCACTGGCTCTAAAAGGCTTATTTTAAATTATTTTTTGTGTCTGGGTGACTTCAGCTACTGAGACCACAGACTGAAATATTGCCAAGGAGCCTCCCCAGAAAAAAAATCTAACTTTTGCATGTATACTGGTTTGAAATTACATGCTTAATCTGAAGAATTCTTCTTGGATATTTTTATTGTGTTTTATTTGGAGTTGAAACAAAGGATTCATATTATATTTCTAAAAAGTGTCCCTGGTAACTCTGTCCACCCAAAAGTTAGTTAGGAATTTGAATGAATGTGAAAGAAGCCCAAGATAAATATCCTCCAGTTAACTTGAATAAAGAAAGATTTGCAAAGAAACTCTGAGCCTATGGAGACAAAAGTATAACAAATGGGAAACTAGGAGGTTGTAAAATCCTTTTTTCTTGAGCTGAAAACCTAAAAGGTAGGAAAAATGTAAGTCACAAGACCTGAAAAGTTTTGATGCAAATAGGATTTTAACAGCAGAAGAATTAACTTTTACACACCAGTATATGAGAATTCTAACTAAGCAGACCCAAGAAGCCATGAGGACTGGAAGTGAATCCAGTGCAAAAATAGAGTGAAACAGTCACTGAAGTCCTGGAGCTTTTCCAGACAGAAGGCACAGGGCTTTGTCTACAGGGACTGTGAAATCAGGGTCAAATTCTTCAAAGGTTTCATGTCTGTCTCACCTTTTCCCAGCACTGGCTCACAGAGAGGTTTTGGAGCCAAAAATTGCTGCAGCTGCTGCTGCTGCTGCTACTTTACTGAACTTAAAAAATATAATCACAACAACCCGAACTGCAGGAGATGTTTTCCTTCAGCAAAACCCTTTGTCCTGCAGCTGGTGGACTGAGTCCAACTGGGAAACTAACAGAAGCTTAAGGAACAAACATAGTAAAACTCAGCAAGGCAGGGAACTGGTTGTGGACACACAGCAGGACTCCAAGGGCAAGGCTCAGGCATCATCATATCTGTGTTAAAAGTCTTGGCTGCTTTTGTTAGGATTTGGGTATTTTCGTCCCTGCAGCTGGTAGGCAGCATTTGGAATGATTCTCACAGACAAAACAAGTCCCATTAAGAGATAAAAATTATTTCTGTCTCTGAAGAGTCTGTGAAAGGGAAGATAACTCCTCATGGAGACCTGAAAATAGGTGTTGTAAGGACTTGGAGGACAGGAGTCCTAAGGAAACACTCAGCAGTTTGGCTATCATCAGAAATCAGAGTATTTAAAGCATTGCTGTAACTGCTGAAGCCCCCTGAAACCAGAAAACACTCTAAGACTATTCCCAGATGTTAGTGGCACAGCTGTAGGTGGTCACTTTGGCTGAAGAACCTGCTGGTGAGACTGTCCTTCTCTCTCAGGAACAAAGGGACTGCATCTGGCTGCAGAGCTGTGGAGAACCCAGCAGGAGAGAAGAGATCTTGTGGGTTAGAAGACAAGGGGGAGCTGCAGATGGCAGAGGGGGTTCTGACTGCTCTGGCCATCAGCAAGGCTTTGGATGGCATCATGTCTTTGCTTTGCAGCTGAGTTCATGCAGGTTGTGACTACAGGAGAGTGAGAGAGAATGAAAGCTGACCCTGAAACACAGCCACAGAGCTTTCCAGCTCTTGGTAGTCAGTTTATACCAACCTCTGCTTGATCAGAGCACATATTGTCACCATCTAAGGTGGTTTGTCCAAGTGTGTTGTGAAGAGGAGAGGAAAACAAGCTGTTGTTTGCTTCCCAAGCCCTTTAAATAGAAAGCCACCATTGCGTGTGAGGGAGAGCAGAGCTGTGTGGACTGGAAAGAGCAAAGGGGGAGTCCTGACAAGTGAATGGCAGGAGGCAAAGCTGCTAATGCAGAGGCTCCTGGTTCAGAGCAGAGAGCAGGCTGCTGGGAAGTGGAGGAGAAGGTGCCAGGACAGATCACCATCATCTTCCTGCTCTCTTGAAATGTCACAGCAAGTTAATCTGGGCAGACAGGCTGAAGGGAAAAGACCTTTTTTTCCTTTTTCCCTTCATCCTCCTTTTGTATGAGTGTTTTACTCCTTTCTGTGTTCCCACAGAGGAGAAACCTGAGGTTTCGCCCTCCAGTCCTTCACAGACCTACCCAGCATGGGCAGTATCAGAAGCTTCAGTTCTCTGCAGTAGAGCTGGTGAAGGCTGCAGGGAATGTTTTGATGGCAGGTTAGTCCTGCAGCTATCAGAGGCCCAGGTGGATTTACTTTTTCTACTTTTCAGATGATGATGTCTCTTTTTCCGTTCAGAACGCAAAGGCAACAAAGGAATGTGGCTCTAGTTGTGCCCTGGGAATATCTCTGGAGTCTCTGCTGCACAGCCCAGTCCTCCAAGCAAATATTGAGTCTAACTAAACATCATGAATGAAGAGGCTACTGGAGTATAAAGTAGGAGCCTTATCTCTGAGGTTTTATCCAAGGCATTAGAAGACCTAATAATAGCAGGGCTTTGCAGAGATGCTCAGATCAAGAAAAATCCATCTTGAGAATGCCTTCCAGAAAAGCTTTGCCTGGCACCAGTCACTTGGCACCGTGAAACAGGAGCTCGGGCTGAAAACCACACAGCAAAACGAAGATGGCACCACAAGAATTGGTATCACTGTCTAAATCTGATCTGCTCCTGGGCAGCACATCCTGAGCAACCCCATCAGAGATCCCTGCAAGGCAAAGTGAGCCTTTGAATCCTGAAGCCCCCACTCAAAGGTTTCTGTAAGGCAGATTTTACCAGGGGAGGAAGGAGAAGATGATGAAGCACAAAAGAGTAAACTGTGTTTTCTCAGTGGAGCTTTTCTCCTCACCACTGCCTGGACTCTCCTGCACACTTGGACCTGAGCTTGTCTCTCCTCCAGCACTGGCCTGAGCAGCCCTGGATGGCAAAACAAACCCTGTTTGCAGTGTTGCTGTTTCTCCAAACACTAAATGCTACACAGAATATCCAGACCAATTTCCCTGAACATAGCAGGAAAATCAACAGGCAATTTTGTTTCAAAGCCTTCTTTCCAGCCAGCAAATATTGAAGAACAGGGGAATCTGGTATCAACAGTTTGAAAGTTTTATTGCTGTTGTCAAGTTTCCTATTATTATTGTGGTTTTTTTTTCCCCAAGTAATATGGTTTACCTAATGTAGTGAGAAGCAGATGGTTTATTGCTTACAAGTGGTTATATGATTCTTGCAGAGAGAGTATATTGAACACTTTTTTTTCCCTCTGGTTTTATCAGATAAGTATTTTCTGTGTATTTACTAGAAGAGGAAAGGCAAATAAAAAATATTATTGTGTACAAATAAATATGGATATATTGACAGGAAATGAAACATAGAGTAATAAATATTCTAATATCTTGTTACCTTCCAGGAAAAAGAGGGGTTAGGAAAATGCAATGTGATCTACAGAACAGCTGCAGCATACAGGCCACTGACCCACCTGCAGTAACTCTGGCATCACACTCAAGCTGGAGCACAGGAGGCTCCACCTCAACATGAGGAGGAATTTCTTCACTGTGAGGGGCACAGACTCCACAGAGAGGCTCCTCTGGAGACTTTCCAGCCCTGTCTGGATGCATTTCTGAGTGATCTGCCCTAGTTCTGTCCTGCTCTGCTGGGGGGGTTGGACTGGATGTTCTAACATTCTGGGATTTCTGTGAGGCTGGAACATACTGTGGAAAGAGACTGTCCAGGTTCACCTTCAGAAATTCCCATGTTGTCCCTGTGACCATTGATACTCTCAGGCCTGGCTTTTCAAAACCTGAATTAAGAGAGCAAATCCCTCCTGAACATAGAATTGTCTGTCCAGTGCAACAGGACCCCCTCTGAAGGGGACAAGTTGCACGTGAGGCTCCAGCAGTTCTGCTGCAAGGTATTTTCCTGTTTCTCCTTCATTTAGTTGAACTATCCAGTCAATTCTGACTTTGGCAGAGTTATTCCCAGAGAAATTGTGTGCAGAAAAATGATAACAGAGGAGCTTTCTGCAGTTTACCAAACGGATGACAGCAAAGAGGTGAATTATGCAGATGAGGCCCCAGTTTTACCAGTCCACTCTGTTTTCCAGCAGCTAAAATTAAGCCTTACCTAAATGTCTGTATCCTCATGAAGTTTACCCTTCTGTGGGGAGGGAGCTGGTACAAGTTCCTGGATGAAAGCATCCTTTTCCTTGGCAAGGTAGAAGCTTGTCAGGCACTTCTTCAAGGTATTTTCTTGTAGCTCTGCTTTGAAGATTGTCACAGTGATTCACAGGTCTGAGCGTGCCCTCTTATTTGGAGCTGTTGGGAAGGCTGTAAACATGTTGGTGGTATTAGCAAGCAGACTACAAACAGATGATCCTGCTTCCATTAATATGAAAACATTTCAGTATTCTCTGCTCAGAAAAAAACCCCAACACTTTCAGTCCTAGCAGAGCAACACAGAGCTCATCTGCTAAGGGAAAAACTCATTCCTGATAAACTTCATGGGGTCTTCAGTGAAATAATTGGATTTATATTAGAGAACTGTATTAGAGAATCCCAGCATGGTGAGGGTGGGAAGGGACCTCTGGAGATCATCTGGTGCCACCCCCCTGCCCCAGAGGGTCACCCAGAGAGGGGGCCCAGCATCATGTCCAGGAGGGTTTGGAATCTCTCCAGAGATGGAGACTCCACAACCTCTCTGGGCAGCCTGGGACAGCCTCTGACACCAAAGAACTTTCTCCTCATGTTCAGATGGAAGCTCTTGAGTTCCAGTTGGTGCCCAGTGCCCCTTGTCCTGTCACTGGGCACCACTGACCAGAGTCTGGCCCCATCCTTTTGCTCCCCAGGGGCCCCTTTAGCTCTTGCTCAGCATTGCTCAGCTCTCCTCTCTGTCTCCTCTCCAGCTGAACAGCCCCAGGGTTTTCAGACCTTCCTGGGCACAGAGATATTCCAGTCCGTATTTTTAATGTTATTTTTTTAGTATGGTTGTAGATACCTTTGACATTAGCATACTTAAAGTACATTTAAAACTCTGACTATGGCTGCAGAAAGTGATCATTTCTTCCTAGAGATACATAAGCTAGAGAATCCATCTTACATAAACATCTATTGATGTCAAGGAATTATAACATACCTAAAGGGTAATCTCTGGAAAGAAAACCCCAAAAGCTATTATGATAAAAGTTATGGCAAGCTAGGATGAAATTTGCACTGCCTCTGTCCATACCATACATGTTTAGTGGCTAAATAGGAGGCTTCATTCTCAAGAGTTGTCAGAAGAGGAGCTTTTATGAACACTAAAACAAGTGAAGAAAAAAGCCCTGCACAAAAACATCTCAGCAATGTCAAGACATATTTTTTAGCAAGTTATTCTGAAATGATTTCTCTATAGTCCTGGAAAACTGAGTACTTCTTGCATTTTTTTGCAATATTAGCCTTGCTTTCTGACCATTTAAGTGTGTTTGAATACCAAATGAATAGAAGTTATCACTAACACATTAATAAAACAGTTATATCATCTAATCATAGAATGATTTGGCTGGAAGAGACCTTCAAGATCATCAAGTGCAGCCACTAACCCTGCACTGCCAGGGTCCCTAAACCATGTGCAGGGATGGGGACTGGATCATGGGTCATGCCCGGCGGGGATGCGGTGGCAGCCGCGGGCGGTGGCCGGCGGGGATGCGGGGATGCGGTGGCAGCCGCGGGCGCAGCTCGGGCAGGCGGGCGGCTGGCAGAGCTCGATGCCAGTAGATGGCAGTCCAGAATGGAACATCGGCAGCGGGGCTCTGCGGGCTGCTCTGCAGGGAGTGCCCTCCCCGGGCTGCCCCTCAGCGCTCTGCCCCGCTCACCGTGCTTGGGGAAAGGGGAGTGAGGGTGAAAATAAGGAAAACGCCTCCCAGCAGCAAGTGCAGCACTTGCTGGAGGGGATGCAATGGGTGGTTCTGGAGTGTATCCAACCAGCTCGTTCAAAAGCAGCAGGGTTTTCTTCCTGACACTTGTTGGGAGTTGGGAGTGGTCTGAGCCTTTCCTTACAGCCCTCGGCTGGGCTGCTGGCAGCAGGGGAAGCCTCATCCAGCTCTTCTGAGACAGTCCAAACCCTGCCCTTAGCCTAACCTCCGAGCTGAGGCAAAGGGTTAGGATGGAGGAGAGTTGTCCACTGATTCCCACCACCAACCCAAGCTGCTGGGGGGTTGTTCCTCACAGCACAAACTCGACCTCTCATACCCGTTTGCTGCGGGCAGTGTTCTTGCCTTCTCATTGAAGCATGAGAGCTGTGAGGATCACAATGCAAAGGAGAGAGTGTGTGAAAGCAGCATCAGGCAGAACCCAGCTTAGACCAGAACTGTCAAAACTAATACTTTAGCAACATTCTGGTTCTTAAGAAAGTTCTTTTCCACACAAAGCGGCTGCATAATGCATGAATATTGCATGATAAAAAACTTTAATGATAACCAAGAGATCAACAGTCATTTCCTTAGAGATCCTGCTTATATTTCCATTAATGTTCTAAATAATAAATGTTTTGTGTTAAAACATTCCATGCCACTTTTGGAGGGGATTCATTATTTATTAAACTGCACACTGGTGTTTTCCATAATGGCAATCGGATGCAACGTTAAGATTTTCTTCAGCTAACCTGCTCAGAAAGGCTTCAGATCACAGCATCTGGGTACTTCCTTCATCAAAGAATGTTCAATCTGAGAAGAGAAGGCTCTGGGGAGACCTTCTTGTGGCTTCCAGGATCTGAAGGGGCTCCAGGAAAGCTGGGGAGAGACTTTTTAGGCTGTGGGGTAGTGACAGGACTGGAAGGAATGGATTAAAACTACATATAGGTTGATTCAGATCAGCCATGAGGAAGAATTTCTTCCCCGGGAGGGGGTGAGAGCCTGGCCCAGGGTGCCCAGAGAGGTGGGAGCAGCCCCATCCTTGGCAGTTTCTCAGGCCAGGCTGGATGGGGCTCTGAGCAACCTGCTCTAGTGAGAGGTGTCCCTGCCCTGGCAGGGGGGTTGGAACTGGATGAACTTTAAGGTCCCTTCCAACCCTGATAATTCTCTGCTGTAAATAGAATGGGATATTTTCTTGGTCAGGTTGGGTCACCTGTCCTGTCCACCCCTCCCTGCAATATGACCTTGGTACTTACAACCCTTTCACTTGCAGCACTCCAACGGGGCACGGAGGGTTTAGCAGTGACCTGGCTTTCTGTAGGAGCAGGTAAGAGCAAGAGCCTTTGTGCACAGCAGCCCTTGGCAGCAACTCCAACACCCAGCCTGAGCACTGGCTGGGAAAATCTGCTGTTAATTTCAGACAGGGCAGGCACTTGAAAGAGACTGAGCTGAGAAGGAAAATCACTAACTGAAGAACTGGTTCTGTTTGAGCTCAAACCAGGACATTCTATGAGCATGATGCTTGTTATTTTCTGAGAGCTTTCTGCAAAGAGATGAGTTAGAGGCTGAGACACTCACTGATTCCCTGCAGGGCTCCTCCGAGCAACTGGGCGTCCAGAACTGGGTTAAAATCTGGCGCAGGAAATATTGTCCCTCGTAGCTGCTAAAGGAGAAAGCAGATTTTCATTCACTTGCTCTGCAGAGAATGGTTAGGGCTTTTATTACATTTGTATTGTATTTTTGATACCTTTTGTATTACTCTGCTAAGCTGAAAATCCTTTATAAAATCACTTATCTTCAAATAATTGATACTATACATTAAAAATTCTATGGGTAGAATATCTGAGAACCTAGTGAAAGGCTATTGGACTGTTGAGTCTATGACCATTTCTGTTTTGCTTACACAACATCTTTTTCTCCTTTAAACTCTGAAAACCTTAGGGAAATCAAGAGTATAATCTTGTGACTTATCTTCTTATGCCTTCACACGGTCACTACAGGGATGCTAAATCATGTCCCTGTTGAGATTTTTCTTACTTTATTTAAAAAAATAAGTTTCATTCTTCCAGATATCTGTCTGAACATCAAGTGAAATTTATGTGAAAGAAAAAAATAAAAAAAGCTACATATCATAGAGAAGAAATAAACCTTTAAACACCCTCCAGTGAATGGAAAGTCCAACAGGGTTCTCAGTAATTCAAACAACAGCTCCTCATCAGTCAGGATGAATTATCTTCTGTAGTGATGTCCCATTTAATTATTTATCTGTAACCAGCTACTATACACTTAATACTAAAATTCAAGTGAGCATTCTCTCTCCAGACTAAACCCAAGTATGTTTTGTGTCTGCCTTCAAACAGAAGTGATTCAGAGGTTCACTGGAGTGCAAAATAACTAATTGACATGGATGCTGAAATACAAAGCTGGTAAAGTCAGGAAAATGGCAAGACAATGGGAAAATAAAAGGTCAAAGATTCATGCTCTCATCTGCTTTGCAATCCTGAAATTCACACTTAAAATGAACATGAACTTTTTATCAGTTTTCACTGGTGCCCACTGTACATAACGTGATTATTTGAATATCACACTGGTAAGAATTGTGTACATTGACATTATAAAACTGCTCTGAACTTATTTATTTATGCACTTTCAATTCCCAAAAGGGAAACTAGTGAAGGTGTAATGATAGCAGAGCCTAAGATATTAGATTATTTGGACTTTGATACATGCACAGAAAAGAAAGTTGCTGTTTATGGTTATTAAGTGAGCCTAACTGTAATGTTTATATGGAAGCTACACCCAGCCATAAATACCAGTCATAAATCAATCCCATTAAACAGATTCCTTCCCTAAATGGGTTTTATTTATAATTATCTAGGGTAATCATTCCACAGTGAATAAGGTTTCATTCTCTCACAGGTATTTGCACTTCCACCATTCCAAAGGGCCATTAGCATATCTTGAAATGACAGACTTTAACTGCTGAGCATCTGGAAACAGATAGATCAGAGTCAGCGCAGCAAGCTCAGCTCATTAGTCAGCTCTCTCATGGTAAATAGACTAATTCATTAAAAAAAAATAAATTAAAAGAGGGGATATCTTAATATTGCCTTAAGGATCTAAAAAAGCAAAAGGAAATATGGGCTAGTTCTCACTTGGTGCAAATGCACATATCTTTGCCAATGCCACTGAAGCTTTGTTTTACACCAGATGATGGTTAAACTTAGCTTATCACCTTCAAATTCACTAACAGCAGCAGTTAATTTCCCTTCCTCATTCCTCACATCACCATTCACAATCCACCAACCTCTGCCTAAGCAAAGCAGTTTTCATACTACTGAAAATAGTTTTCTTACTGTCTTTCTTCTGCAGCATGGTAATGCAAAGGGTATCTATTAAACAGAAAGAAGAAAATCAACAATACTTTGCTTTTTTTTTACCCCAAAAGCATCCAAACACCAAAAGGCAAGGCAAACAAATTTTCAGAGCTGATTCAGCTATTTTTTACTTTAGGGGGTTTAATTCTCTTTCTGATGTCAAATACTTTAATCTACAAAAACACCAATCTATTTCCACAGGGGCCGGACTTTGCATAGATACCTCTGTGTGTTTGTACTTTTGTATTTAATTTTTTTTGAAAGAAACTGATTCCAAACCATCTGTGCAGATGCAACAGGTTTGTGTGGTGATAGTTGAATGAATCAAAACAAGAACAAGTTTGGAAAGGGGCTATAAAAGTTGTAATAAGTCTGGAAAATGATCCTTGCACTCTAGGGTGAGAGCAAGGGAGTTCCAGGTTTTCCTGACCAAAGCCATGAGCAAGTCAACAAAAGTATCAGTGAAAACAGAGGCTGTTTTTATCAAATGATGAGGTGTAAAGTTCAGCAATTCAGCCTGGTGATGCAAAAAGCAATCTGAAGTATGAACAACCTTCTAATAATATTTGTTCAATAAGTCATTCTGCTGATAACAAACAAAGTCAGGCTTCTTTGTCTGAGTGTTTCCCATAGGGAATGTCCACTAAAATAAAATGCTGCTTTATTACCTAACTGCTTGCTGCAACCTGGCTATACTTTTGCAAAGATATCTTTTGTGTACAACAGTATTGAATACAAATTTCAGCAGTATTTTGCTTTCTTCTGAGTGTTACACTTCTTGTGAATAATAAATATATGGTGCTGAAGGGGTACTTTTAAGCATAGACTTTTTTTTTCTGCACAGCCTCACATTATTCCCTGTATGTGTATTTTAGAAAGGTTACAGATGTCATTTTATCTAATTTCTGGTAGTTTTCCCTGTGTGATTCTGTAGGGATCCATTTTTTGTATGTAATATATGTTAAGGATGTCTCCCTGCATTACTGAGCCTTCCTGAGATCCAGTCTGCTCTTCTCTCATTTAAATAATAAATCACTAGAAGAAAAAACCTGAACTTTCTGACTTCTCCAACTAAAATGGATCTACCAGTTTTGTGAAATTGGATTATTTTTCCTGTGTTACTTTAATGATCAGGTGTAGATTAATAACATAATAATTAAAAAAGAAAATAAGAAACAAAGAATAAAATCCCTTCTTCAGTTTGTAATTGGTCTAGTAAAGAACCCAAGATCCCAAACTGCACAAAACCAGACACATTAGTAAAACCCATTCAATAGCTATTACTTCAGGGGGAAAAAAAAAGACAATCTAATTCCATAGGAATAAATGCTTTACTGAGGAGAATAATTAGTACAATTATAGTTTTAATTAAATAAGTAAGGAAACAAATGATCATCCTTCAGAAAAGGTTGCCCAGAGAGGTGGCAGAAGCCTAATTCCTGGAAAAATTCAGTCAGGTTTGTACAGGGTTCTGAGAAACCTGGTCTAGTTAAAGATGTCCCTGCTTTCTGCAGGGGGTTGGATTAGATCAGCTTTTAAGGTTCCTTCCAACCCAAACCATTCTAAATAAATAAGTAAATAAATAAATAGATAGATAGATAAATAAATTTTATATACATATATATATATATAGGGAGAGAGAGAGAGTGATATGTAAATTTACTGGGAATGCACATTAAAAAAATAAAGAATTTTAGATGAATTAATCATTATTCCTATTAATAATAATAATTAAAAGGATATGAAAGCCCCCAGTGAACTTAATTATCAGTATGCCAGGTGCAGAAAGCAATTTCCCATAACTACAGTGGCTTTCAGAATGGAGATTTAAAATTGCAGTATGAACTTTAAAGTGTTAATTAAACCATTTCACATATTCCTACAATTTATTGTTAGGGAACGATAATTGATAACTTTTCTGCTGCTATGGCCCTTGTAGAGGTATTTATTTGATTAAAAATATTGTTTTGATTTTAAAAAATTTATTTGATTTAAAATATTTTTCACACTGTGAACAAAACCAGATATTTATAAATGCTAAAGCTGTTCAGTTACTTTCTGCAGTTACAGATGTCTTGTGAAATTAGTGCCATGAATTGGTATCTTCTGAAGAACTCACATTTTTCTTTTGAATACAATTAGGTGGTAGAATGTAATGTTGTTTCTTGTCTAACAGGTAAGAGCAAGTAGAGAAAACCCACAAATAGAATTTCACAAAGAGATAAAATAGATAATTTGGTCTTGAAACATCTAAAATTTTGTGACAGCAACTGATAATTCTTTATATCTTAATCTTCATTTTAAACACTTCATATATCCTGTGACTAACCCCCAAACCAGACCCAAATCACAAATAAATTAACTCCACCTAAGATGAATTTCTGCCAGTGCAGGGAAATGAATCCCAATATGTTTGACAACCCAAGAGCAACGTAGATTTTGGAAAGATTTCCCAGAACAGCTCATTCTACTCACATAATCTCCACAGTACATTTTGATACAAGTCTTCGAGTTCTTTAGAGATGAAAATTGCAGCTTTTCTATAATCAAACTAACAGCTCAGTAAACTATTATAGTTCACTTTTATTCTGGTCTGGAGAATTGAGAGAAACCATCCAATCCAATTGGCACCAAGTACATGAGGCTCAAGGTAACAAGAAGCAGGAAGAATTCTTGGTACTCTGTGTCCTTGGGTTTTATGTATTCACTGTATGCTTAGCATTAATCATATGTGAATAAGCATGATTATGGGTAAGCAAACAGAGTCAGTAGCTCAACACCCCCTCTTCTGCTGTGTTGATTTTAAGAGTCAGAATTCTGCTAATCACAGAATGAAATGGTCACCTACAGAAAGTGCTCGTGTTAATGATTTACTTTCAGACTGGGTCTGGTCTCCTTCCTTTGCTCTCCTTCAGCCCATCACTTGTTCACAGCATCACAGAATGAATTGGGTTGGAAGGGATCTAGAAGATCATTTAGTCCAACCCCCCTGCCAGAGCAGGGGCACCTAGACCAAGTCACCCAGGAACAGATCCAGGGG
>JANHGL010017841.1:11477-21894 GCA_024611195.1 Ceyx melanurus | reverse complement strand
TTCTCAAGCTTGGCTGTGAGGATCCCATGGGAGACAGTATCAAAAGCCTTGCTGAAGTCAAGGTATATCACATCCACATATATGCATACATATGTCATATGCATACAGTTTGCATGTTTCAATATGCTTCACTAGTGGAAGCAATAAATTACCGAATTCCTCACCAACACTGCCAAGTAGACAGGATTTAAGGAGGAGAACATAATAGTGTTATTCAAGAACACCTTTGATCATGAGAAGCTTAAGCTTTTGAAATATCTTGCAACTGGCTAGCTTAGAATGAAATTTTTAAAGGCTGCAAGGATCTTAAAACCTTCAAAGGTGTGCTTTGTCAAAAACCACTATGATTGCTCTGCTATATGAGAAGAAATACTTGCCTTGAACATCAACATTACCATCTCTGAATGCCAGAAGTACTGTCAGTAGATTAGTTTTAAATGCCCATGGAGCTCTATAGCCACTGGCCTAGAAGACCTGCCAGGGCCTCATCAGTGCAGCTACCAGGCATGTATGTTGAGGCAGATGCTGCAAAGGTCTGGGAGCAAGCACGGCTAGCAGAGGACTCCCTCCACCATTGGATAGCTCTTTGGAATCAGAAATTGCCTAGCCAAGAGAAGCAGGGACATAATGCTGAAATAGGCATTTCTTAAAATGTTTCACTGTGGTTTTAACCAAGCAGAAAATAAGGCTCTCATTTTCCCATAACTTTTATATGATCAGAAATAACACTCCAGAAATCTCCATCAAAACATCAGAGGAATTGCAACACACTCTTCACAGTGCTGAAAGGGAACAGAATAAAGTATGCCTTTTTATTAATTCAGACTTCTGTGATTAAAACTATAATTAGTTTTCGTCTATAAAAACCAGTTTTGCTTCATGTGCAGTTACTTGTGTGAGTGCTGCTTTGACAAAGGAAGGAAAAATAAGAGGGGAATTCTGCATTGTGGTAGTGCATGAGATTGCATCTCCTCTGGTGACACTTGCTGCTCTATTGCAGACTCTGTCTCTCCAGTTTTAAAGCCTCTGCTCTGCCCTTCCTCACATGCCTGCTGCTTTTACGTTGATTTTTTTTCCCTTTGAAGAGAGAATAGTGCTACAGAATGCAATATGTTATGAATGCATATATTCATTACCACCTCTCAAGCTGATCTCATTTTTCTTTAATTGTACTCCTAGGCTCTCCAACTCCAAAACCAAAAATATCTTCAAAACTTAGTCCATTAGATATGCAAGAATTCATGCAGGTTTTTTTGGGGAGGGGTTTTAACTGGAAAAGGAACTTTCTGCTTCAGCAGCTGGAAAAACAGCCCACCCTGTTGATGTTGCCCATGTCCTAGTCCTACTGCTCACTTGTTCTATGGCCTTGGACACATCTCTCAGAATTACAGGTGTAGGGACTCATTTAAGTAATTTTCATAGAACTAATTCTATAAGCTTAAATGCACACTAAGATGAGAATCTGATTTGCTGTGAATAAATGAATTATTGTGTTACATTGAGCTTCTGTAAGAACTCAATAGAGTATTGCCCGAGGGGATTGTGGAGTCTCCATCTCTGGAGACACTTAAGACCCGCCTGGATCTGTTCCTGGGTGACTTGGTCTAGGTGATCCTGCTCAGGCAGGGGGGTTGGACTAGATGATCTTCTAGGTCCCTTCCAGCACCTAATTTCTGTGATTCTGTGATATTTAGAGGAGCTAAATGCTCTTCTATCAAGATCAGGACTTTTAGATGTATGATATTCCACTCTTGTCTATAAAGTATAGAATCTAAAGCAATTAATCATGCTTATCAGAATGCTCTTCTTTTTCTGTACACTGTTATTTTCGTTTGCATGTGAGAATAATCTTTAAAATACTTTCTACCCATAAAAGAAATAATCTTAGTTCTAGTAATACAACAGTGTAACAGAATAGCAGAGCATCCTTTTAGTTTAGTGAGTACATCTGATCTGTTCCCCCTTCTCCTTTTTTTTTTTCTTTCTTAATATTAGAGGCAAATGCCGAAAATTAATTTGACCCAATTATTTGGACTAGTAAGATCTAGGCTATACAGGCAGTAAGAATAAAATGTCAGACATGATTCTGTCACCACAAAACATTAGTAATTACAAAATCATAGAATCACAGAATGTTAGGAGTTGGAAGAGACCTAGAAAGATCATCTAGTCCAACTCCCCTGCCTGAGCAGGATCATCTAGACCAAGTCAGACTCCACAATCTCCCTGCGCAGCCCGTTTCAGAGCTCTGTCACCCTCACTGTGAAAAGGTTTTTCCTTATGTTTACCCTACACTTCTTGTGCTCCAACCTGCTCCCATTGCCTCTTGTCCTGACATTGGATGACATTGAGAAGAGTCTGGCTCCATCCTCTCTACACTCACCTTTAACATATTTATAGACATTGATGAGATCCCCCCTCAGTCTCCTCTTCTCCTAGAAACTATTCATATTGTGGTCCAGGAAAATAACCTCTAGAATTCCTGACCCATGTAGATAGGCAGATGTGGTCTCAATTAAGTTAGAATATTTATGTTCAAATTCACTTAAAAAAAATAAAATAAAAAATTGTTCCTTGATTTCTCTCTATTCAAATAAACAAAATGAAGCAAGATATTGAATTAGGTATTCTCTGTGAGAACCTACACAAGACTGAGGCACATGGACCTCTTCCTTGCACTTTATTCTATAATGCACTGAAACAAAGTAAATTCATCACCCATTCCAGCAAGGGCTGGAGCCATGAGAGCTGCTGGCTAGTGGGGAAGATCCTTTACTGAGGCCACCTTAAATATAACAAAGAGGAGGAAACAGTAAATGGACAGGGGCAGGAGACTTCCATGCAAAAGGGAAGTGAAATTGTATACTTAGAAAGATTATATCAGTTGGGATATATGCTTTATTAAAAAACATTTTTTTTTCCATTTAAAAAAATTTAGGACATGATTCTTTACAGTGATGAGGTAGTTTAGTGGAGCTTATTAGATTTTCTATCACCTCACAGCTATCCTATGTTTTGGGTTAGGAAATTCTATTTCCTGTTCCAGAAAAATTAATTTTATCTTTTTCAATTATTAGCAAATAATTTATTTACCAACACTTTCCCCCTATGGTTTTTAACATGGTATTAGTTGCAAACTACCTCATCATGCAGAGGAAAACTTGCTGGCTCATAAAAACACCTGAAATACTTTTTTCATGATACAAGAGGGAAAAGATTCTTATTCAGAAATCATATCAATTTTGATCTATTAGACCTGAGATCACATTATGTTAATTCTCTCATCTTTGTTTTTTTTATTGATTATTATTTTTTGTTCGAATTTTGCTCAGGACTGTCACTTTATTCTAACTTTCAGAAGTAACTGGATGCTTCCTCCATCAAACTGTTCTTTTTAAATACTATTTTTAATACTTTTCTTTCTTTCATGACAATTTATTCAGTACTAACAATTAAAGTTGTAACAGCAAAGACCACTGGTCAGTAAAAACACAGCCATGGTATTTAACCTGCTTCTATATTCTATTATAAAATATTTTTACCATTTTTTTCCCATCTTCCTTTTAAAGAAATAGTGCATTTCTAAGAATATCTTAAATAAGTTTGTAATTTTTGGCATCTTATAGGTGCCGGTGCAGAGAAATGAACCATAAATGAGAAACATCAAAAAGTAACTTAGAAAGAATTTTTTTTTTAATATTAAAGCGATGAATCACAGGCCAAATTAACAAGTAAAGGAATCCGCCTATAATGAAATCTTTTTTTCTAACATAACACTTCATTATAAAGGGAGTTTTTCTATAATAGTAGCAAGTGTAATTACATTTTTATATATAATTAGGACATTATTATCATTTCACCATATCAAAGTTCATTATAAGACATCTCCAATGCATTTTTCATAGAGCAAAAATAAAAAGAGAACAGAGGTCCTTCAATTAGACTAGTATAAGGACATCCACAGAGACTGAGAGAAGCTGATCAAACAGCTTAGCCCAAAAGGGACCAGGTAGAAACTCATTGCTTCTCCGGCACAGGGAAGTTGTGTTTTTACATATAGTACTTGGTATTAATTATACTTTTCACCCTTCTCATATTTCAGTACATTGTTTAGGAGGCAAAAAAGCTTTTAAAGTTGTAATATACAAGAACTTAATATGGAAGATATTAAATCTCTGGATTCTATTATTTTGAGTCATGAGATCTCCTCCTCTTTCTTCTTGAGCATGTTGCTGTTATGCCCAGAAAGATTAATTTGAAAGAGGTTAATCTTTTTTTTTCTTTTTTTTTCTTTTTTTTTTCTAATTTTATAAACAATTTGACCCTTTTCCCTTTCAAAAATCCCTTTCTTCCTGAGTGGAGTGAGGATTCAGGAACTACTGAGAATTGATAGAATTGATAGAAATTGATTGAATAATAAAATGCCATGTTGATTATTAGCTTGCATATTCCTTGAACATTGATAAAACTATGCATATCCCCATTTACTTTCCTACTCCTGAAGAAGTATGCACCCATCCATGTAAATCCCTGCATGATTTTCTAATTGCCAGAATAGGTGTGTCCTCTTCCTCTTATAAAATTCATATAGAAGTTTTCCGGTAGAGTCATAGGATGGGCAGTGCAGCGTTAGGCTGTGCATATTACACCCCATTTTTCTATTGAATACCACACATTTTGAAATCGTGTGATTTCGAAGTGAACTACTGCATGCGATGGGACTGTGCTACCTCATGTTTGCTAATGTAGATGTTTTCCTTCTGTTATCTGAGAATGTACTAGTGCATATATAACTCTCACTAACGTGACAACAGCTGGGTCAAACAGATTATGAAATACAGAAGTAATTGAAATAACTACAGGTAAAATGGTCCCTTCATCAGAGAGGTGCTTATGTCCAATACTTGCCTACTCTCCAGGCTGACAGCATATCATTTTGGAGATTAAGATTAGGTTTGGGCAATGGGAATTGTATCCTTCAGAGCTGTACAGAACAACACAATGTTCAGGAGTGCATATCAAAAAAGGTAGTTGCTTCCTAAAAATTTCTTCCAGGTTGCTTCTATACTAGGAAAAAAAATGAAGTCTATATTGAAAATATTCTAAGTAAGGGTGCCATTTTTATAAGAGAACCAAAAAAAATACCCTGCCAAAAACCACCCCATTGTTTTAACACTTTATTCCTGGCTGATAAAAGCAGATACTTGTTAGAATAGATTGTGGCTACATAAATGACCTCTGCTATTAGAGCATTACCTGCTTTAGTCAAAGCTTACACCTCACTGTTCCCTGACACATCTGTGCTGGCAAAAGGCTGTAATGTAGGCCAGTTCAGGGAGGCAAAAGGGAAAATGTGAGGCCTTGCCATATTAAAAGAATGTAGTACTTTCTGCTATGCACTGATACATAGAACACTACTGTCAATTACTTTGTTTGTTGTTCCTGTAATAAGAATGACTTTTGGAAAAAGTCAGTTTTTTGCTTTTGACCAACTGTGAGTGAGGGTGCAAAATATCATCCAGGTGGTATATGTCAGGCTCAGGGTGTTTCTTCACGCTGAACAGGTAGAGGTTGGAGGTATAACACCATCATGCACTGCCAACAGTACTGACTGCCTGCAGCCCTTCACCTCAGCTAGCTGAAAGGCAAATATATCAGTCCCACAGGGCTGAGAATAAACTCATTCCCTTTTTTCAGAGCAGGAGTATAACATGGCTATACCATGCCTAAATTCAAATGGATGTTTATTCTTATGTTTCACTTTTGCACTTCTTCACTTTCTCATTTATTTTCCCTCCTAGCACCTTCCACTAATTATTATTTGCCTTTAGCCTGGGATTATCTTGTTTGCTTGTTTTCCTTTTCACACTTCCTCTGGAATTCAGACCCTTCCATACAACCATCTATAGGCATATGTAGTACCCTTTGGCTTTGTTACATATCAACAGAATTTTTGTCCTGCTCAAGACAAAAGTCAAACTATATTTCAGTTGTTAAAAATGGGTGGTATTTGTTAGGGATCTGCCAGATCTGTACAACACAGGAGTTGCTAAAAGATTTAAAACAGAAAACTAGAATTTAAAGTTCTAATTTCAGTTACATGGCAAATACACAGAGTCAAATACCATTTTAATGGTTTCTGTATTGCTGAAGTGAAAGAGAGAGAAAAGCATTTAGAGGTTTGTTATATTTTTTACTTTTAAAGAAGTGGATTCTCTGCTCAAGTGAAACCCTTATGAAATCACTGGGCACTGCTGGAATAGCTGGGATTCTCCCCAGCTGTACTGAGATGTGTGCGACAAGACATAAAACACAGAGGATAAAAAAACAAGGTAGAAGGAAGGGACAGTAAGATCTGCAGACCATCCATGTGCATCCTTAGACAACTGCCAATCTAACCAAAAGTCTCCACTAACCTCCCAAGTGTCTTTGGGGCTTTCTGCAAACATTACAGCACAAATGATGTTTAAAGCAGGTCTAGAAAGAAGCACATATGGAGACCTCAGCTTCAAGTTATGTTGCATCATCTAGTCAGACACAGGGGATGCTCAAAGCCCCTGTTTAGCTTTGAAATTTGTGCTGCTATTTCAAAAATCTAGAGAAACTGCACTCCTTATTTACCAAATCAGCCAAGACAAAATAATGAATATAATTCCTGTTATGTTGTGCCACATTTGTGAGGGTTGGATTACTTAGAAAATAAAACATCAAGTATATATACTCTGTTTAAAGAGAGACTGCTTTTAACAGTAAGGGATGTCACTTCAGCTTAAAATACAAACCAGGTGAATCACCATTTTTAACGTATCATTGCATATAGGGTGTCAAGTTACAAAGATTTCCTATTTTATTAATTACAAGGATTTAAATTATTTTGCTGTACTCACAGGCAGGAAAAAATGGTGACATGGTAAACTCCCAAGCTTCCTAAACTCCTACTGTGCCTTCTCTCCACCTTGCAGGGCTGTTTCACTCTGAAAAGATAAAATATTAATTTTTAGAGAGACAAAAAAAGACATAAAAATGATGTGGTATCAAGCAAAAATATGTGAACCCAACTGCGGCAGAAGATGAGACTTGTCTTAATGTTCCATTTCATTATTTCTGAGAGTGTAATGCAACAGCTGTTGTCTGGGATATGTTTGTGACCTCTCCAATAGCATAAGAAGTGTCTCTGCCTTCATTCTAGGCAGATGAAGACAGATAATAGCACTCCTCTAATGGTGATCTTGGCCACTGGGTTCATTGAAGCACTGGCCATGGCTGCAGGATTTCAGTTTGTAGTGATCCATGTCCAATAAGCTCAGAGAATGAGTGAAGTCAGCTCTTGTCTAATTGAAAGACTGTAGATATCACTGTAACCCTTGATCACCTCAGAGACTGACTTTCAAAATACTTATACAGCAGCAGTTTGCCCTTTGGCCTTTTTGAGGAAAGGTGTTTTTGTACTCATGTAGGTATATGGTGGTAACACTGTTGATTTCTGGTGCAGGAGTGCTGAGCTAGAGGAAATCAAAACTCAAAGACTTGGGTAAGTTGTTGAGCATTGACGCAACTCTTCACAACTTTAGTTGTGGGAGCCCATAATCTCATAAATAAAGAAGGAGAAGCAGGAATAATAATAGACTCAGATATCCAAAATGCAAAGGGCCCAAAATGAAGACCACTGACAAATGTTTAGTCAAAATTTCTGTCTTGGTTTTTCCTTTTTGTAAAGTAAGGATTTTATGTCTCTCAAAAATGGATTTTAGGGATGTCAGTATTTGTTAAAGCCCTGAAGAAATGTTATCTGTTCCCATTAATGAAATTATTGGGAAGAAAACAGGTTCAATGTTAAGGTGTTCCTGTCTGCCAGACCTTCCCCGAGAGAGCTATCTCTGTCCCCAGTAAATGGCCCATATTGCACTTCAGATGTGAAAGGTAGAAGAACAATGTGAAAATTTACCAATGGGAGATTTGCTGGCTTTCTTACTCTCTTATTGTGGCTAAATATATATTTGCCTGCAGAGTAAGAGAAATACTTCATATTTGTTGTGGTTTGTATTTTATATTAACCTCTATCTTCACACATATAAATATTAACACAGTTCTCTTCAAACTTAGTCAGTTACCAATGATTTTAAGATAATATTCTGAAATTTTTATTTATGGCCAAGAGTGTTACAAGTATTTTAGGTCAACAAAAGGTGTGATTCTGCTGAACTCGCAGAATTCCTGTACCTGGGAGGTACAGACCTGTGGTTTTCCTACAGCCACAACACAAGGTATATCCTCAGGAGCTGTTGTTTTCTGTGAAGAAATACACCCCTGCTCAAGGGAGGAGAGGATGGATGTGGGAAAGGAGAAGTATAGTGCACCCATCATTGCTTTCTCCAATAGGTAAACCTGATTTCTGACACCAGTTTCAGTCAATTAAATTTACACTGTATTCTTGCACTAGTCTCAATCTTTAGGCAGTCTTAAAATAGTAGCAAGAGACTTTTATTTTTTGTAGGGGAGGGGATAACTTTATAAACCATTAAGATCAGATATAAAAGGTTCTCTCCAGAGCTTCACACATTTTTGGCGTTCTGCTTTCCTAGGAGCAGGTTTCAACATGAAACAATTGTTTTGGTCGTGACAGTGATGTGCTTCTGGTAACTTGTTCTTGGAGACCCCTCTTCTTCCTGTTACTGTCCAGACAGTACAGCCAGTCTGCCAGTGCCCAGCCAATAAGACGTTTCTCAGAAAATTCCCAAGCATGTTTCAAAAGCACTAGTAATCATAATATTATGTGAATCCTCACCCTGTCTTTGACCATCTGAATCACTACTCAATTGCAGGGTATGCATTGCCCTAGTTATTATAATAGGACAAAGAATCCATAAAATAAATGCAGAAGAAGAAATAAAATCAAAGCAAAATATTCACCTTGAAACAAAGCTATTAAAAGATTACTGAGAGGTACTTCAAGGACTGTAATGTCTGTCAGACGTAGTACTAGAAGTAGATTAAATGATTCAACTGGTGCTTATACTAAGGGCATTTAATGCAAGAGGAAAAACTCAGTGTAAAGACACAGCCCTTGAGCTGGGTAAGCAACATGACAACTGGTGAAAAAACTGACAAATTACATTTACATAGAGCACTTCATTTATCCAAGATGGTACTGAGGTGACTTCAACAATAGGTGCCTGCAACTAAGGAAGTAATATCTGGGCTGGCTGGCAAAAGCACAGACTGTCTCACAACCAGGCAGTATTGTTTTAAGCAAGCAATTACTTTCCCTAATATCGACACTACAGAGTAGCAATGGATGGCTGAGAGAGATGATATGGATTAAATGTGCTGTAAAAGAATATTAATGCTGTCAGCCAGATATGCTGAGAGGACTCCTTGAGCTAAATATCTGGGTGGTCAGCATGCTCAGGTGTAGTAATCTGAGGTTAAGTGAAACTCAAGGTACATCATGTCTGCAACAAGCTTTTGCTTCTAAGAGCAAGCTAGAAAAGCATAACTAGAATAAGAGAAAATCAGGAGAAGCAGTGACTGCCAAGTGTTATATGAAGGTCCCTTAATGACTATACCTTGAGCCTGAAAAGGCTAAAGCAATGCAACAGCTGCCCATACCTAGATGACATGTCATCTTGCCAGTGAGGAAAGTTTTATAAACTAAATTGCTTCCAAGCATTTAAGGTGTCAGTTGAACAAATATGCAGTGCAGGTATAACTGCTTCATCTTGGTGTATTCAGTATCTAACTCTAGGAGCAAGTGAACAGCTGTTTAATTCTAGATTCAGGAATTATGGGAAAATATATAATGTGATGCAAATGAGAATGTGTTTGGGCCATTGCTTCACCAGAAAGGTCACTAGGTAGCTTTCACATCAAACCCGCTATGCAAATATAAAAGTCATGAACTGACTTTTCAAATTTGTCCACTTTGACTTTGCAATTTGAGGACTGTGAATCAATTTGAAAATGAGCATGACTAGACAGAGCTTTTTTTAAAATCAGTAGAAGGGGCTTCAAAATGCTTTCAATGCATGTAGGTACAATATTTGTGTTATTTGTATGCCACTAATATGCCCTAATTTAGACTAATTCAACAAGCAAAAGACAGCACAATTATAATATTGTAATAGAGTGTGTTTGAAATTTTCAACTTGCAAGAAATAGTAAAATCTATCAACCATACTAGGTATGGGGCAGTTCTGAGAGGCAAAAAACATCCAAAGATGTAAACAAGAAACAACTAAACATTTGATTCTGAGAGTATGTCCTGACATCAGGAGCAAAGAACTCCATGTACATGACGAGTTCAAAGAATAAGATCCTCTATAGCAGTAACAGTCTGTAATACAGATTCACAGATTCACAGATATTAGGGGCTGGAAGGGACCTAGAAGATCATCTAGTCCAACCCCCCTGCCTGAGC
>JANHGL010017839.1:0-14601 GCA_024611195.1 Ceyx melanurus | reverse complement strand
TAGCCCAGGCTGCTCAGAGCCTTGGCCAACCTCACCTGCAATAGCTCCAGGGATGGGGCCCCAACCACCTCCCTGGGAAAACTCCCTGGATTTCTAACACTGAGTTCAGTGACACTGTTCTCTGTGTCCCAGACCTGCATGCAGTGACATCTCCAGGATCAAACATGTAACCCCACCTCTGTATTTACTTATGTTTGAGACAGAAAGGTCTTGGAATATATCAGTTGGATAAAAAAAACCCCAAACCACCCATGTGCACAAAGACAGACACACACTGATGCTTTGGAACTAACCATAAGCTATGGACCACTGCTGTCAGTTTTAACTGGGGCTTGGACTAGAGGGCATTTAAAGGTCCTTTCCAACCCAAACTGTTCTGTGATTCTACAGCAGAAATGCAAGTTCTCAGTCCCTGAAGCCAGAAGTACTCACGTGGGAATCCTGTTGATGCGCTGGAAACGCTCCAGCATGCTCCTGCCAAAAGAAAACAGAAACTAACAGTTCAAAAACCCCAAACACCACAAACTAAACAAACAGATACTGCACCTCTTGGACAAGCCCCTGAAGCACAGGCAAGCTCAATTTCACAAAACAACCCTCCCCCCAAGATCTGATGCTGTGTTCCTGCAGATGCAGCTGTACCAGCAACATCACTGGGGAGTTTAACACTAATTATCTTCACCAGGGCAGAAAAACAGAGGGTGCAGCTGCTGACAAGTTTACTTGAGAATATTAGTTTTAGAGGGGCACTTGTCACTTTATTTCAAATGTTAGTGCAAAGAAAACATCCATCCTAAACAGCCTGGAACCTTAAACTGGAGGGTAGGCATTTCAAGCAATTTGAGAGCATGGGAATTCTAGCTGTTGGAGTTCTAGAAGTACTCTCTTTAGAGTTTGAATGAGAGTTAATTCTAATTAAATGCTCAATTAAACTGTAATGAATCTCTTTAGATGTTTGAAGTCCAGGGAGCTGTGACAATGGGAAAGAAGATGGGAAGCTGCAGCACTCAGAGTGACTCACTGTCACTCTTGTGATAGCCACACACTTACCAGGCATCCTGGATTCTCCCAGCCCTGGCAAACAGGACAGCAACGTGGCCCAGTGCACTCCCAGTCCATTCCAGTGGGGCCTGCTCCCTCCCAGTCTGCTCATGGACAGCCTTGATGTCTTCAGCACACTTGGCAAACTCCAGCTGAATCTGTGAAAGGACTGTGCTGTGATGGCAAAGCCTCTAGAATGGACATTCCCTTTCCAGTGGGATCCCTCCTCCAGGTCTGCCCTGTCTGGGATCTGAGTTTGAGATTAGCAGCAGTTACCCTGGCAGAAAAACATCTCTCCTGTCAGGACAACTGTCCCAAAGCCAAGCTCCAAGGCAAGGAAACCAGTACTTGGAGAGCAGCCCACCCAAGCCTTTAGCTCTCCTCAGCATGAGCCAGTTCCTGCAGGACATCCTGGGCAGAAATCCCCAAATTCTGCCCCATGCTTCCCCAGGGAGGTGACTGGGCTGGATCAACTCTTCCAAACCCTGGCAGGGAGGAGTGGGCAGCTGTGTGGGGCTTACCTGTTAACTGGCTTCAACCATGACCCTTCCTTACCTCTTGAGGGTGCTGCTCTCTGCTCATCAAAGACAACATCTCCTCCATCAGATCTTGTCTCCTAGTGAAGCCCAGCTGCTTCATATCTGTCCAGAGAAAGGCAGCAGTTGGCAGCTGTGCCCTGTACCCCCTGCTCCCACCTCCTATAACAGCTGCTGGCTCCCCTCCCCCTCAGAATCAGGCCCTGAAGGTCCTTGTGCAGCAAGTAGACAAACCAGAGAGATTTCTTCTCTGATCTGCAGAGGCACCTGGTGATTAGAAGCCATAAGCTAAGCAGTGACCAGACATTCTGTACTACATTTGCCACTTATAAAATTGGACCACACTGGTTCTGCTATCAACACCCATGCTGTTCTGATTGTAAATCCCATGCTAATCAGAAAATCCTGTTCAGAAAATAAAGCTTTAATTGTAACTACAAATGAGTGCTGTTGTCACTCTGTCAAGAACTTGTCCCCAGTGCTGGGTGACAGCAGAACACTGCCTGTATCTGTGCTCTTGTCTCCTCTTCTCAACAGGCAAACAACAGCCAAATAATTTGAGTTAGACCTGGGCTGCTGGTTAAGGTAACACTCCCTGGTGTTTGGTTTTCCAAGACACTGCCATTTAGCTCTGCCACAGCCATGATCTCTGAGAGCTGTGCTGTCACCCCTGCCTCTCTCCACTACAGCAGCCCCTCCCTGCTCACTCCAAGGTGCTGTCTCAGCTCTTCTCAGCACTGGGAAGTTCCCCAACTGCTTCCCACCCCACACTGTCATCAAACTGCCTACACAACCCTGTGGCTTTCACTGACCTTCCCAGACTGAAGGGATCACTTCCAATTGGTTGGCTGCATCCAGTGCTTGCAGGAGGTCCAGTATGTTTTTAGGGGTTGGGTAGAAGAGCTGATGAAAGAAAAGAACCACCTCAGTCAGCTGCAGCTCTCCCCTTCTCCTCAGCAAAGCTCAGCAGCTTGCTCACTCACCGAAGGAGACATCTCTTTGTACCACTTCAACACAACATCAAGCTGTTCCATCATGCACAGCAGGGAAAAGAATTTGGACCTAGAGGAAGGGAAAAAAAGAAAAAAGTTCTAATTCTGTAGTGATTAAATCAATCAAAACATGCAGAAGCAGCAGCAAATGATGGTGTGCTGAGCAGGTTTGTACAGTCCATCAGGGAAACATCACTGTATATGATGCTCCACACAGAAACACAACAGCAATTTTTGATGACAGAACTTCATGCTGACAACAGGCAAGTGGCAGAATTCATTAGAAGATTCTAGCATTTTAAAATATAAAAAAAAAACAAAACAACAAACAAGCCATCTCCCAGGCTGACACCAGCCCTGAGGTATCTGAACTTGCCTCAAACACAAACTCTGGTTTGAAGCCACTTCAAGAACAGTGGCACAGGCTCCCCAGGCAGGTGGTTGAGGCCCCATCCCTGGAGATATTGCAGGTGAGGTTGGCCAAGGCTCTGAGCAGCCTGGGCTAGTTGAGGGTGTCCCTGCTCCCTGCAGGGGGCTGCACTAGATGCCCTTTGGAGGCCCCTTCCAGCCCTAAACATTCTCTGATTCCAAGAATTAAATTAACCTTGTTACTTGTGCAAGTTCACAACAGAAGCAGGACCTTCAGCCAACACACTGACTAGAAAAATAACCAGCTGGTGCTCACCAAAAGCTTCACTCACCAGTAGGAATTCAAACGATCCACATCCAAGAACTTCCAGTTGTCTCCTGTCTCCATTGCCTTATTTAACTGATAGGCAAGCTTGATATCCTTAAGATCACAGCACTGCAATAAAACAGGTGGGATTTAGTTATGACACTTAATGCATCCCCTTGAGACTCACTGGCACAGAGTGATGAGCAGGGAACGTGTTTAACAGGAAGCAGGTTCAGTGCAGTGACTGCCCAGGCATTTTGTTTACTGCAGACAGATGCATTGAGCAGCATCCAGCAGGTTCTTCTCTCCCTCTACTCTGCCCTAGTGAGGCTACATGGGGAGTGTTGTGTTCAGTTCTGGGCTCCTCAGTTCAAGGGAGACAGGGAACTACTTTCCAGAGTCAGTGGAGGTCACAAAGATGCTGAGGGGCCTGCAGCATTTCTCTGACAGGGCTGAGAGACCTGGGACTGTTTATTCTGGAGAAGACTGAGGGATCTGATCAATGCTTATCAATACCTAAAGGGTGGGGATCAAGAGGATAGGGTCAGGATCAAGAGGATGGGGTCAGGCTCTTCTCAGTGGTGGCCAGTGACAGAACAAGGGCAACAGGCACAAACTGGAACATTTCCACCTAAAAATGTGGAAAAGCTTCTTTACTATCAGTGTGCCAGAGCCTGGGAAAGGCTGCCCAGAGAGGTTGTGGAGTCTCCTTCTCTGGAGAGATTCAAAGTCCACCTGGCCATGACCCCATGCAACCTGTTCTGGGTGACACTGTGGGTTGGACAAGATGATCTCCAGAGGTCCCTTCCAACCCCCACCATGCTGTGACTCTGTGAAATGTGATTCTCCTGGGAATAAAGCCTTGAAGCTGAAGGTGCAGAGCCCACGTGGTGCTGCAGTGTGCCTAGAAGCAGGAGACACAGCAGACAGGGTGTAAGCAGCCAGCTCTAGCATGACATGTGTGTGTCACAGGCTGCCCATTTAAGAGGTGTCAAGCAAACAACTGCACAATTATGGAGGAAACTTAGAGGAGGTGATGAACTCAGGTGGAAAAGGGAAAGCTACTGAGAGCTAAACCTAGTAAGAGTGGTTGGAAAATGCCCAGGCAGCTCTTACCCAGCTGGAGGGCTCAGAGGAACTCTGTGGGAAGAGGCACTTACCGCTTGCATGGCAGTGGCAAAAAAGTTGACTGAAAAGGAGAAAGGAGTCTGTTAGAGTCAAGCTTTCAGAGAAACAAACAGCTGATCACTACCCAGCTCAGTTAGAGGGGTGAATTTGTAGCTCAGTGTGACAACACAGCAGGGAAATTCACTGCAGCTGGACTTTGGGGTGACAGTTTGCACTGCACTGCCTTGCTCTGGAGACAGGATTCAGCAGAGGCTCTGTCTGACCTCAGGCAGTTCTACAAAAGCTTCACTGCTTGCTTTGCCACAAGAGCATCATCTGCCTCATGGGCAGGCTACAGAAAAAGGCAGCCATGGCACTGAATTAACACAGCAGCTTAGAGCCAGAGCAAGAAAATGTGCAACACAGGTAGAGAGGCAAACAACAGACAGCATTCTGTTTCCAAGCCTTCTTTCCAAGGATAAAAACCAACCTGTGCTAGGACATCACACAGCTCTCAGACATAATCTCATCACCTCTTTGTCATTTAAGTGGCCAACAAGGTCTCAACTCCTCACTGGTTTCCTGAAGCATACACTGCAACAGCTTCTTTGTCATCATGCACAGACCTTTCAGCTGCTAAGAGGGGTTTCCAGCACTCTGCTAACACAGCCCTGCTGCCAGCACAGCCACACCCCCCTCTCTGCCATGGTATCTGCAGATTGGAGCTGTTTATGCAGGGCTAGGAGCATCCTAGGGCAAAGCTGTGACCACATGGATGGCAGGAGGCAGTGGGATGCAGGATGTTTCAAATCCACCCCTCACACAGACCCAAGATTCAGTTTTTCACAGTTTTATTTCATGCAATTGCCTCAGAAGGATTAGGAAGAACTAGAACAGCAGCTCACTGAACTACAACAACAACCAGATGTGCAGCATTTCCCCAAGCTGCTAACAGATGTTCCTCCTTAAATCAGCCTTGTGCTTTTGATTCTATGGGGCTCATTCTCATGGGCTACACTCCAACTTCCACACAGAAGCCAGTGCACCCATGCCCAGCACAACTTCCTAGCACTGGAATTTACCCCTGAAGTATCAGAAGGGACTGGGTGCATTCTTCCTAGCAGGGGAAAACTGCCTGAAATTCAGAATTACCTTTACACCCAAGCTTAATTAATAATAGGTCATTTTAGAACTTCATACCATCATCAGGGTCCTGGGGAGTGAAGCTCCTCTTTTCAACAGCATTTAACACCTCAGAGATGATGCCTGATGAGTGAAAATCAGCTGCAGGGCAAACAGAGAAGCAACATCACATCTCAGTTGTGCTGTGCACTTGGCCAGTGAAGAGCAGCTGCCTGCAAATCTAATGTGGAAATAGAAACAAGCAACAAGATTTCAAACAAGCAGCATGGTTCTCACAGTGCTCCACACCAGCTGCAGTTTTATTTGCTCTGAAACTTGCCCTGCTGCTGGCAGATTTCCACAGCACAGCAGGGCAGATTCAGAAAGATCAGAGCATTACAGCAAGGAAGCCAGCAGGCAAGGCTGGCTGTTAGTGGCTGCACTGGGAAAAGGAAGGCATTTCATACATAAAGAAGCAGAACTGAAAAGGAAAAAAACTAAAGAAAAAAACAACTAAACCCAGAGACTCTAGAGCAGCTGCCCCACCTCTGTTAAAACACAAGGACTGCAGCTCTGACCACTGTGCCCATTCTCTTCCCATGCACATTGATTTTTGGCTGAAGGATCTCCAGCACTAGCACAGCTGTATTTCAACTCCAGTGCACAGAGGTGCTGCAGAATAACAGGACCCCTGGGGGATTTCTTCCCTGGGAGTAGCAGAGCCTATGAAATCAGATGTGCTGCAGTCAGCTCCAACCTCCACAGAGGCCAAGTAGGGTTCTTCTTCAGCTTTATCAACTTGTGGACACAAATGGAAAGGAGATGGGCTCTTTTTCCAGTTCTCAAAACACAAGGACTTTCCCCTCCCTGTGAGACATGATGATCCTCTGCAGCTTTCTGTTCACCCAAACAGAATCAGGCTGCACAGGTACCACATGTAAGAGGCAATCTTTTAATCCATAAACCAACTGCCTTCACCCATCACCTCTGGCAAGCATGTCAAGCAGATGTCACACAGGACACATTCATGAACAAGCTGCTGTTGCACATACCACCTCTGTAAAAGATGGAGAGGAGATGATCATACGTGGCAAGGCTGGGCTCTGAAAAGCAAAAACATTGAAGTTACTTCAGCATTCTTGGCTGAGTTTTAAGCCTGAGCTCTAATTCAACTCTTGGCCCTCCTAGTCAGGCAGTGTGCATGAATTTACTCTCATTTCTCTCCCCATCCACCCTAGTGCTGAACCAGAGCTCATGTACACACTTTACAACTGGGAGAGGACAGGACACATCCCCAGTGCATACACACACCTGTCCCTGAGCAGCTACAAGGAACTCCAGGTAAAAATATATGACAAACATACTCCTAATCTAAAAATCCATAAGCACTGCCTTGCTCAGCACTTGTACTTTCATTTTTCAGTCTCAGGACATGTGAGAAATGCTTTTTTCCACAAGTCCTGGACTTCCTCCCCACCATGAAGAATCACTGTGGTGTTTGCTGCAGAGCTGCTCAGCTACTCTGGAGGTGACACTGGAATAGAGGAACAAACAATTCTTCTTTTCTTACCTATATCAAGTGCTTCCATTTCCTTTATTACCAATAAAGACATACTTCTGCCCACACCACCACACTTTCTCAGAGTCTTCAGCAAGGCATTAAAGGTCAGCAGATTTGGTTGCACATCCTGCTGAGCCATGTGATTCAGCAAGACCTAAAACAACCAAAAGACTTAGTGCTTTACATGGGAGGGATCACAGTTCAGCTCTTAGTTCTCACATTTCCTCAATCTAAACCTTCTCAGCCCCTCCAGGTGAACAACTCTACCTCAACTGATCATTTAGTGCTCCCTTGATATCTAATTTGACCAAAAACAAGACTACAAAATTAGATTAGATCTTGAAGAATTCTGTCTAGAACATCAAGGAAATTTTTAAGCCTACATTAGTATTTTTTCTTATTGATCCTATGTCATCAAAACTGGAGCCTCTAATGGTACCCCTCAAAATCCCACTTCTATCACACTACCAGGAATTACAATTTTAAGAGTTTTTATCTAAAAAAGTTTGATCTCCCAGCATAATTTCCCAAATACTTTCTGTCTGGGCAGTTCCTGGATCAGGGACATTCTCACAAGGCAAACCATTCTGTAAGGAAGGTTGGATTTTGAACATTTCCACTCCCCAGCAGCCTGCAGGTTTACACTCAAGTACTCCCTTTGCAGACAGTATCTTTGTACAGGGCTCTTCATTCTTCTAACAGCTGCAAAATGCCACTGATAAAGCAGATCCAGCCTCTCCACTCTTACCCATTCCCCTCCTCACCTTGGCCAATTCCCATCTTTCCAAGAACCTGTCCTTTAGATAGGGGACTGCTGCAATCAGTGCATTGAAGGTGTGCACATCAGCTGGAAAACACAAGGGAATTCACTGTAACTGACAGCTCTAATCTGCACAACACAAGTTCTGTTGTAAGGTGGCTCAGCTTTTGGCAAAGTCTCATGCAAACCTGCTTCCAGGGAGCCAGCCACATGCCAGCTCACTGAGCTGGTTTGCATTCAGCTCCCATGATCCAGCTGAGGTCCGTACCCCTGCGCCAATCATCACTGCCACAGACCCACTGAGGGGTCCCTGCTCCTCAGAGGCCTGCAAGCCCAAAGCAGGAGACACTTACCCTTGTGCCTTTCATTCAGCAAGTCTGTGTACATGTCATAAGCTTTAGCAGCAACCCCATGCTGCAGAAAAAAACCAAAACAATCTCCATCACCACGTGAGGTTTCCCAAGGTGAGAATCCCAGCCCTGCAGGGTGAGTGGGAAACTCACCTTCACCATGCCACGGATCAGGGTGCAGTAGGAGTGTGCATTCCTCTCTGGCATGATCTTAAATATCCTCTCAGCATTGTTGTTCTTCCTGGAATCAATGAGCAAGCTGAGTATTAAAGAACTGAAACTGTACCCTTAGGAAAAGGAGTCAAGATGTTACCCATTCTTGGGATTCTACACTCACTTCCTATCTTTCCATCAAGATCAGCAAACACAGATGTGTTTACCACACAACACCTGCAAGGCTGGATTGCTAAGAAGTCCAGAAGTCTGCTTTATAACAGCAAAGCACATGCACAACCCATAATAATAAATGTTTTCCATACTTCCATCTAGAGCCAGCTGACTGTGAAGCTCTCTGGAGGTGTCTCTTGGGAGCCTTCTGCTCTGAGGGGCTTGCCTGGAGAGAGTTGTGCAGAAAGAAGTTTCTCAGAGTTCAAAGTTATGGTTAAAAACCAAATGATGTGATTTGGGAACAGCAGCACAGAAGTTCAACAGCAATTTCTATGCTACCAAAAGTGGTTTTTAATGAGTGACACTAAAATAATGTTAATTATACTGTTCAGGAAGCAATGACCAGGTAAAAAATGCTGATTATCTTACAGACAAACTGTGTCTAATTGTGAGCTGGGGTGAACCAGACTACAGCAGCTACTCTTAGAATCCTTTCTCCTTCAACAGCCTTCCCAGGGACCAGTATTGTGCAACACACCTACTACTGCACCCTGCTACCTGATGGCACACAGGGAGCCCTCAACTCCATGGAAATCTCACTATTATGGTTCAGACTGGAAGCAAATGAGTGAGCTGATTTTACACCAGAGGCACCAGAGCTCTTTTCTGCAGGCAACTACAAAACTAAGGCTGTTGGTGAGGAACTGCAATTTAAACCCAGCTCAGCAGAACTAAGCCAAGGCTGGGGGCCAGCTGCTAAGTTCAGCTTTACAGAAACTCCTCTTGCTAGCAGGTCAGACACAGGGTTGATGTGACTGCTGCACCTCCAGGGAGCACTGGCTGCATCTCACACATCCCACCCCATCCCCCAGCAGACAGTGACAGCACAAAAACCCTGACATCACTTTGATACACTCCCAGTTTGCATGGAAGAGAGACCACTGGAGTTTTCATACCTCTGGCTCTTCCAAATCCTTATTTTCTTCTTCCTCTTTTTCCAGAGTAGATTCTGCATCTCCATAGAAGCACAACAAATCTAAGAGGCTGTTTGTTGTCTCCAGAGACACAGGGGTACCTACAGAAAATGAGGACACATAACAGTCTCAGAGAGAGCAAAGAACACTCCATTCCACAACTGTACCAGAAAACTTTAGAACCCCCAGTTACAGCACTTGTTCTCTTTGCACATAAAGGTCTTTTCTGGCAAGTGAGTAAAGCCTGGTTATGACACTAACACTTCTAGCAGAAGACATTCTTCTCTGGTTGTCTACTGAAGCCACTGAAAGGGTAGATTTTTTCTGACCAAGTGGCAGCTGGCAGCAAAAACTGAAGATGCACAAGCCCAACACACCACCTGAAACTCCCAGTGCTGTTTGTCACTATTCCTAGCACACTCCCTGCTGTGAAGACCACTTTGTGGATCTCCCTTTCTGTGAAACAGCTTTAATACCAACATAAGACCAAGTTGATGGAATAATCTCCTTTCCATCTTGTGGTGGATATGAGGTCTCCCCTTCCCAGTAAGTTTTCCCCCTTCAGAAGCTGGGGCAGTGACAATTTTCTATTGCTGCCTCCTTCTCATTCACCCCTGACACAGATTAAGCCCAAATTAGGGATATGGTTCAGGGGTGACCTGGCAGTGCTGGGTTAATGGTTGGACTTGATCTTAAAGGTGTCTCCCAAGCAGAGAGAGGCTCTATGATTAAGGAAGAACTTAAAAAGACTCATTTATTGAGGGCAGGTCCATAGAAGGGTACTGGGCTGGCTAGTGACACTAGCCCAGGGCAGCACCCAAGTGCTCAGCACTGATTTATCTTATACCAACTGACATGCTACAGCACCAGGGCCTCTGTGGGCAGAACAGCACCACCCAGCACACACCATCCACCCCCAGCAGGCCCTACTCTGCTGCATCACCAATTCTTCCACTCTGGAAAAGAAGAAAAAAAACTCCACACCATATCATCTGCTTCTTGATCAAATGATCTGTCCTCTGTAGCACCAGTGACATGGCAGACAAGCAGTGGATAAGGAGGGCCCAGTAATTCTGGAGGAGCACTTCACCAGAGGAGAAGCATTTGTGAAAGGCAGCAACAGTCACATCACTGTCTCCATAACTGTGCCAGCTACTAAAATATCCTGGCCACAGAATCTTCAGGTGCCCATGTACCTGCTTGCACAAGCTGGTCATACAGGTCCACAGACTCCTTCACCCTCCTGAGGTGGATCCTCTCTTTCAGAGCTTCCTCACTCACTCCTTCAATCTGAGGTGTCAGAGTCTCAGGCATCAAGCACTAAAAGCAAAGAGTGCAAGTTAGACAGCAGCTCAAAAACAAGTGTCCTTGCTCTTCACCCACTGCAGTGCTCTGACAGTCTCCCAACAGCAGCAGTCCTCCTAGTGATGAAGGACCACACCTCCCCATCTCCCACCTTCACACAAGTCACTATCTAAGCATTTATTTTCTTATTTTTATCTAAAGAAGCAAGTATGATACTGAATTCCTAAGGGAGACTGTTCACTTTAGAATTCTAATGCAAATGCAGCACTGCTTTCTGAGCTGTCTGCAAAACAGGCAGGAAAATTACCCTCGTGTTCATTTAGGAACAGTCTTGACAGTGATTTCACCACCTGACAATGCACAAATATCATCATAATGAACAAAAAAAAAAAGGCTTACTGGTATGTTGGGCTCTGCAAAAGTCTTGTCAAAATATTGAGGGAAGTTCTTAATGATGTATTTTGCAGCATTTCTCCCAGACTCCTTTGACAATGAGAACAGACGCTGCACAGGAGTGAGATAAAAAAATTAGATTTTAAGATAAAGAATTCGATTTAAGTAAGATAAAGAATTAGATTTAAGTAAGATAAAGAATTAGATTTAAGTAAGATGAAGTTAGAAACATTTTCCATGACACTGAGCATCCTGATGGCATCAAATTGAACTCCTGCTTCTTCAGCTCTTAGTGAAAACACAGGCAAGAGACAACACTCCAGTTAAACAATGAGGTGTTTGTGCCAGTATAAGGATAGCTGCTCTTTAATGAGAATGTAATTCCTTGTTAATTAGTCAAGGGACAAAGCTCTGTGCCTGACACTCCTGCAATGCTGCACTGCCACCTCAAGCTCCAAAGCATCTCAGATTGACAGCACTCAGACATTTCCTCCCCTGATGATCATTTCCAAGATTCCCATCCACCTCTTTTCCTCAAGTTCTAGTCAGATCCTCCTCTGTTTCTTTTAAAGCTCTTCACATTTCACAGCTGCCTTCAGCCCTCTGAACAGCTTCACCTCAGGAGAGCTGAAGCTCTTGGAGCCACAACACTGATTTACAAGGATGTATCTGTCAGCTCCCAGCCTTCTCTTGCTACACTCTAATTAACACCACACACAGCAGCTCATTCCTCCCCTCATTTCCAGTTCTGCTTTCTCCTGCCTCAGCTTGATGCTCTTTCACCTTAGACAAAGATAATATCAGGAGAAGACTTATTTCTCTCTTCCTTTATCATCTCAATATTATTATTTCCACTGGCCTATGTTACCAAATACCTGCTTGGTGATACAACCTGGAGTTGCTGACATGCAGTCTGTAGCAACACACACACAAGTGACCTTGTGAGTTTTAATTCATACATTTGATTCAAATTAAACAGCAAGCACAAAATCTCTCCCCTTGAAACACCACATATTCACAGTCTATATCCAACAGAGGTTTCACACAGTAAATGCCTCATTTAAATAACTCCCAACAGTAATTTGGGGCAGCAAGAAGAGGTAACTTTGTGTGCAGGGTGGGTTTGTGCAGAGAAATGCTGTGGTTGTTGTGCATTCAGAAACACAGAGGGCAAAACCCTGAAAGAAATGTAATCCTTTTTCTTTTGTAAATGAAACTAGGCTGCCATTAGGTAGAGTTTTCATAGCTGAGATGAAGGGGGGAGAAGAGGGAATTTGAAAGGAGATACTTACAGAACTGGATGCATTTCTTGGAATAAGGAAAGGGTCATCCTGGAACATATAATGGGCTGCAGTAGGATCCTGTAGGAAGGAGAAGCCAGGACTGACATTTCCAGACACACACATGGACTCCCCATGAGCACACCACACTGCTCACAGAATTTAAGGCACCAGGAGCACTTCCATAACCACCTTCTGATGCCCCTTTAGTAGTGACAACACAAGGGTCTTTACTATAACCCCAACTGTAAGAGTCTCACATGAGCTGAGGGGACTTGCAGGATCAGATTAAACTTCCAGCACTTCAGAAAGAGAGAATTAATGAATGTCAGGATGGTCTAGGGAGGGCAGGCACCCATGGATTAAAGAATGGCAGGATGGTCTAGGAGAGCAGACACTCCTTGCACTAGAACCTTTATGGACACAGCAAAGCATACTGAGCAAAAGTGAAAAAAAACCCACATAAAAAATGGATGGAATCTCATTATTTATGGCCAAAGTAAAATGAAGAGCCTCCAGAATGCAAGGATACTCCTGAGACAGTCAAAACTTATTCCCATAAACAACAAACCCACTTACCCTTTTCACAGTAGAAGCCAATGTTTGAAGAACTGCCAGCTTATCCCTGAACAGAAAGGAGACTGGATTAGTTTTTGGTTGCAGCCTTTGAATGTCACACATAACACTGTGCACAGAACCAGCACAGGGTTATCCTGGCCCATAAGGATTTTCAGTTCTGGGAAATAATGGTTTTGCTGCACTTAGAAAATACTCTTTTTTTTTTTCCAAAGGGAGGGAAATTTAACTGCAAAAATGGTCTCAGTTCTGGAACAATCAGAGACAAAAGGCAGGACTTTGAGGAAAGGCAGAAAAGCATCTGTGTTTCCTCCCTTACTATAAATTATCAAAGGAAAAACAGAAAGAAGGAGCACAGAAAGAATTCCTTGGAATTTCACTCTCAAAGTCACTAATTTCTGGGGGATAGATACATAAAACAAGTCTTGTGAGCTAAAAAAACCAACAAACAAACCAAAAACCTATATTATTCAGGACTCCTTTGATTTACAAAGCAACAGAACTATGCTTAAAAATGTCATCCTTGGAACAGATTTTAAAAAGAAGTCAAGAATAGAGTGTCCATACTCTGCACAAAGAGTCAGGAATATTCCCAGAGCTCCCAATCAGCAGGAAAGACACTAGTGGGAAGCTAAATCCAGGAATACAGCATATTATTTCTTTTTTTTTTCCAACTTTGGTGGCCAGACTCCATTTATCTGTCTAAAAGATTTTCTTCCAGGTTGAAAGACATTCCAGCAGTAAACACTCACCAGGTTTTCTTTCTGGGGAGCACAATTTCTTCTTGAGTAACTGTGAGAAACAATATTAAATCACTGTTAGAACCATAATAACACAATTCCTTCTGGGTGAGGCACTGTTCCAAGCATCTCAGCTTACTGTTCTCACACAGAAACATGGCAAGAAGCACAGAGAAGAAGGAAATTTCTGCACAGTGAAGGCAGGGGAAAAGAAAATTTAAGAATAAAGAAGCCCTTCATGTCTTGTCTCCTAATACACTAATTTGTTTGAAGATAAATAAAGAAACACATGCAAGAACTTGGTAATGAAGCCATCATACCTTCTGCATTGTCCACAGCTTTCCCAAGAGCTGGGCTACTGGAAGAACATCTGTAAGCCAAACAGAAAAGTCAGTGTATCAATTCATGGCAGTCACATTAATACAGCAAGAGCAAATTCATTAAATTCTGTACTATAGCTCAGAATTAAGTAAAAATTGGAGGGGAAAAGTAACTGGGAATATGCTGCTGTTATTAACTCTGAAATTATTATCACAACATTCACATCTGATGCTTCTCTTAAAGCTCTAATTTCAAGAGACAGTAAGTTATACACAGAAAATACCATTCCATGAAATTTGTCATTCTTTATTTTAGGGGATATTGTTGCTTTAAAGTAGTTTTTACGAATTACTTCATCTTACCAAGAAAATTCTAAATATAAACCACATTTTATGCTTTAGAAGCAGCATCTAGCTGAAAGCAGTACCTGTTACAAAACATTTTACATATTGATATGTAACGCATTGACAGACACTGCTGAGCTCCCCCCTCAGTCTCCTCCAGGCTCAAGAGCCCCAGCTCTCTCAGCCTCTCCTCAGC
>JANHGL010017838.1:24172-38138 GCA_024611195.1 Ceyx melanurus | reverse complement strand
TCCAGATGCTTAGAGATGGCAGCAAGGACAAGTTGTTCCATTACCTTTCCAGGGATGGAGGTGAGGCTGACGGGCCTACTGACGTAACCTACTGTGGTTCCAGCCACTTATCTTGAAAAGAAAACCTCATATTAAAAGCAGTGGTTCTTAACTTGTGAGCTGTGTCCTGCTTGCTGGAGTCAGCAGCAGAGCACAGGGAATGTGCTAAAAGCCCAGCTAGCTCCTAACCACTTCATTAGAAAATGCAGGAGTTGGTTTGGCTTCCCTGGAGCACAGTAGAGGCAGCGCATGAGATTTTATTACTATTTTTTTCCTGAAGACGACTTCTACCTCTTCCTGATTAAATTGGTGTTAATTACACTTGCTTCTTCAAACTCTGCCCTTGCTTAGACTCTCTCTTCCTGAGCCAACTTTCATTTTTGAAAACTTTGGCAACACCCTTTTTAGTGCCATTCTTAGACTGTCAGGGCAGTAAGTTTATGTTCTCTGCTCAATTTCTTGGCTTTTTTTTTTTTATAGATAAATTCTTCAGCTTTCCTATCATAATGCACTAGTATTTCTGTTCAGCATTTCAATCTTCTTGTAAAAGCTGCACACAAATGTTAAAATGCTTGTACGTGCAGTAGAAAAGCACTTAAAGTTCATGATAATCTGTAAAAGAGAGAAAAACAGATTTCAAATAACAAGGAAATTCTCATCTCTTAGCTATAGGAACTCCTATTACAAAACACTGCAATGAAGGGCAGTCATTTAAAATACATGAGAAAACTCCTGTAGTGTGTTGTGGTAATTACTTGATTTTGATTGGTAAGGAAAGTGTGAATTGATTTCCTATGCAGTGCTTTGGTCACTGGTGAAACTAAACAGAATTAATAAAGATTACATATTGTACTATGATAATGAGGAAAAGCTGATTATAAGTAGGTGAAGTCACACAGTTTAGTTTCTTCCATGGTTTAAAGTTTAACATGCAGTGTTTGGGTGTGGTGTCATTAAATGTTAATGCAGGAACCTTCAGGATTTTGAAAACAACTAATCTGTGTGTAACTCACAAAATGGGTTGAACACAAATGTGAAATAAAATCCATTTCCAATGTCAACGGGCAGCAACAACAGCACCATTACAGAGTCCCATTTCTGATAAAAACCAACTGGAAATATTTCCTGGGGTAGCTCCTTGCTCCATTTGAAGCCTTTCTGTGTACTGCAGTGCCAGGTGTTACTGCACTAGGGCACTTACGTGAACAGATTGAGTTTGGAGATCTGCAATACTACTGTTACTTGCTGCCTCTGAACCTGATTAAAAAATTAGATGTAGGAGACAAGGGAAAGGAACCAGGTATTAAGAGCCCTGAACAAGCAATGGCTTCACTCAGTTCATAGATTTTATGTGGTGTTTTTCTTGCCTGGCACGTGTATTTCCAAAAGCTGTCAGGAGTTGCTTGTGGCAAGCTCGTGTGTGTTCCACATCCAGAGGCCAAGAGAAAGCCTTTTCCTCCTACTTGTCATGTGCAGTTCTTCTGGTAATGATTTACTCTGGGCAAAGTATGCTGCTCATAACTTGGCAAATACAAAAGACTAATCTCAATGATTTACAAAGATAATGGGGAGTAGCTGGATTTGATTGTGGCCCTGTCCACAAAGTTCTGTATCTTTTCAAGTTCTTATGTTTAAAGATCACACTCCTAAGTGATGATAAGAAATAGATGCTGCTAAAAAAGAGAGAAATGTGAGTTCTCGGATCTAACCAACCTGCTTGGTTAGGTCAATTGGACTTTCCACTGCACTTGACAGTTTCTGCTGCCGAGACAGGTCAGAAAACAACATTGATGAAGATGAAGATGACAGATCTTCTTGCTCAGTCTTCCTGGTTTTCACTTGTATTGCAACATCTTTCTGGCTTGCTTTCTGTCTTTCTGTTTATCTGTCTTTCCCCTGTTTCCTTCTTTCTGATTTCTCTCTGATGTTTTTCTTTTTCCTTCCTATCTTCCCTTCTTCACCTGTGGGCACAGGATGGAGTTCAAGATCTCCCTCAGTGGAGGAAGAAGCTGCTCTTCCCTGTGGTGCTAAAAGGAGTTACGTGCTAAAAGGAGTTACTCTAAAAGAGGCTTCCCAGCATGTTCATACAACAGCATGTTGGTGATAAACGGGCTGCTGATCTGGTGTGGTCAAAGTTTGTCTGACTGCTAGTAAGGTAGGAGAGTGAGAATTATAAATTGTTCAGGTCAGCTTGGTGCTGAGCTACTTGTCCTTGCATTTTGCTTTATAACCACACAGTGCACTTTGCCTCTTTGCTTTCCAGCTGCCTTGCAAGCACTGAAGAGAAAAAAAAGGTACGAGAAACAGTTGACTCAAATTGATGGGACGCTTTCAACCATTGAGTTCCAGAGAGAGGCACTGGAAAATTCCCACACCAACACAGAAGTGCTCAAGAATATGGGCTATGCTGCACAAGCTATGAAAAAAGTGCATGAAAATATGTAAGTGTTTTCTAATAGCTTTCAAATGGAGCTTACTCTTCACTTCTGAACTGTTTAATCACTCCAGTCTGTTCTACCAAGTCAGGCAGGTTTGAGTCCAGTTTGGGTTAGGAATTTAATGTCAGGGATGGTATTGGTACTGTCATGTTATATTTGGCAGAAAAGTTTTTTCTTAACAAGTCTAGAAAGCAGGCCAGCTAACTGAGCAACCTGTGTGGTACATGGTTTTTAATGTCATCTTTGCCAGTAGTGATTGACCTGTAGCCTTGCTTTTTCTGGAAGAAAACTTAGTTCAACAAACTAAGTGGGCTCTTTCCCTTAAAGTCCATAAGGTAGATTGTGACATTCAAAGTTCTAATTTTCAACTGAAGGAAAGAGAGATTAGTTTTATTTTGTGTCTATAGTATTTTTTACATTTTATATTGTTTCATGAGGCATTTTTCCATCTGAATAAACAGAGTTAAATCAGAAAGATGGTTGTGAGAGAAATAAACAGGAACTGAAGCAAAAATTAACATTAAGGGGAAGCTTTTAAGTGAGGTATAGTTGCATGAAGTTCCCCCAGTTCTGGATAGAGCTTAACATCAAGAAAGATCCATTTCAAGTTTGTCAGTCTCTTCTGTAGGATTTAGATGATGTGGCTTTAAAAAACATTTCCATGCTTTCTTGCCAGGGACTTGAATAAAATAGATGATCTGATGCAAGATATCACTGAACAGCAAGATATTGCCCAGGAAATTTCGGATGCTATCTCAAACAGAGCTGGTTTTGGTGATGAGTTTGATGAGGTTAGTACTTCAATAAAGCCTGTGAGTTAGCTGTTAAATGAGTCCATAATTATTTTGTTCTGTGTTGGTTTGTTCCAGTAGTTCTCAAAAGATCTGGATATGAAAGTCCTTGGTTCTAGCTTGCCCAATCTAGGACATTGATACCTTTTTTTTTTTTACCCCCCCTATTTTCCTTTTCTATAAATACTACATTGCCATCAGTTTTCTTTCCATTTTTACTTCTTACCCTATTTTGAACTTCAGCTGTCCTTTCAATTAAGGTTTATTTTTATTGCCCACTCTTAGTAAAAATGATACTTCAGATACACAGGGATTCTTTTTATCTTTGTTTTCGGGTATAAACTGTTTTTTCAGTAGTGCTTTGCTTCATGGTTGTTAAATGTGCCCTTGCCTGAGATTACTGTCAGGGCAACAAATTTGTAAATAATGTTTTTCTTGAATTTAGGATGAGTTGATGGCAGAATTAGAAGAACTGGAGCAAGAAGAATTGAACAAGGCAATGAGAGATGTCAGGCTGCCAAGTGTTCCGTCCACATCGCTGCCTTCCCGCCCCAGTAAGCTGCACGCTTGCCATTTTCTGTTTAATTCTCTGATTAAGGATGCTGGGAGTAGGAGAGGATGAAGGAGCTCCAGATAGGGATTGAACTGTGTGGTAACTTTCAAAATATTATAGATTCATTTTCCTATTTCTGTGTGTTTATCAGAAGAAGCAGAGTAGAATTATCTTTTGCTGCATGAAAGCATTTAGGATCAAATTGTCTGTAGATTTAGGGACACAAACTCAGGGAACTTGACCTTGCACATCTAACATTGCATCTCCTAGTGAAATGTGAGATCCCTGAGGAGTGGGAAGGCCCATTTCTTTTTTTTGGCAATTAAATCCTTGGTCTTCTAAAATTAAGAGTCTGACCTAGATTTAAAATATTTACATGACAAAGATGCAGCTTTGTAGGGTAGTGGTTAGATACTTGCTACTATCAATTAGAAATGAAGGAGGCAGCAGGAAGTACATATTTAAAGAAATACTGTCATTCCTTTGCTTTCTTCCTGCAGAACAGACTTATTCCTGGCATGAAGCAGTAGTCTTTTTTTTCTGTAGTTCTGCCCTGTTCACTGTGAATGAAACCAGAGACAGTCAGCTTTAAACCACAGCTTTTACTGTGTCCTTGCTACCTTCTGTCAGCTGAAAGACAAAAGACTTCCTGTGTTAGGAAAAGAGCATAAATATTTGGTGTCAAGGGCAGCACACATGTTGCCTGGGCTGTTCATGGTGCATTCTGCAGCAGAACCAGTTACCTAGACCAGCTCAGCTCAGAGACTTATATGTGCTTTGGCAGATGGCACTTAAAACCCTGAGAGAAAGTTTAAACTGTTAAAACGGTGGCTGCTGCCTCTTCTACTTAAGCCAGTTGCTGCTTTAAAAAAATGGATTTAGGAACATTTAGTGCAAACTGTAGTCTGGGCATCTGTGGTTTGTTCATACATTAATTCTCTTTGAGATCTATTGGTGCCAGTTTTTGTAAAACCCGGATGTTTTTGTTAAACCCAGACCTGCTTTTCACTATCTTAACGTGACATTTCATCTGTCTGTCTGTCTGCTTCAGGCAAAATTAGCCAGTTAGAGTTATACAATTATACAATTCCCTGGTGCAGAGCTGGGAAATGCTGTGGCTCTGACCACAGCCGTTAACTGATGTCATCTGAGCAAAGATAAGTTCAGAATTTTTTTTTTTCCCTTTTCATAACTGACACCTCTCATTAAAATGGCTTGAGTCTGTTTTGAGAGTGACCTGCACGTGCAGAACCCATCAGCACTATTGGGAAAGGTAGCAGGATGCACAGCCAGCCAGGTATTTGTCACTCATGCCTGCCCAAGTAGCAGTGAGACCTGCCAGCATTCTTCAGGATGCTTGCTCTCTGTGACATCTTTTAGCAGTGAAGTGTATTTTCTGTAGGAGTCTTTCAGAAGGAGATGCATCAGACCTGTGCTTTTCACCCCAGGCTTATATCTGAGGTAATGGTGGGCAAAACAGTCACATGTCTCATCAGCTTCATTACTGCATTGCCTGTGTCTAGCTTGCTGTTCAGTACATTGATCTGAGATCTTCAAACTGGAAAGTGCTGTGCAAGTCCTCATGCTGACAAAGAAAATGGTTCTGACTATTCCATTAGTTGATGGTTATTGTTAATCTCTCATTCTCTGCAGCATCGACCCGGAGGAGAGCAGAGGATGAAGATGAAATGAAGAAGCTGGCTGCCTGGGCTTCCTAAGAGCATGGTCTGATCATTACAGTGCAGATAAAAGAGCTGTAATGCTGTTTTATAACCATACTGATTTAGTTTGGTTGCATTTCATACAGGCAGTTGTTTTTAGTTTTTTGTTGTTTGGGTTTTTTGTTTCTATGGCCAATCGTGCTAAGAGTAGTATTCCTGCTGTGTTGCAAAACTAGTTTAAAAACAAACAAACAAAATGCAACAATTGCCAAAACCACCAAGCATCAAAGATTTTTTTCAGCTTTGGACTGAGATTTGTTTTGCTTTTAGTATCAGGTTCTGTTAGATAATGTGTTATGATATCTGTCTGGTTTGCATCACCTGTGTGCCACACTTGGGCACATGGCTGGATTCACTGTGAAATGGAAAAGCTAAACTAAACAAGCCATCAGGGCCCTACCCGAGAGGATTATTTGGTTCAGACTATTTGACTGTTAGCAAATCAGCTTTATACCTGTCCTGGCTTGCAAGTTCATTGGAGCCCAAGGGCTGACAGCCAGTCATCTGGGCACGGAGATTTAAACAGCCTGCCTGGAGCAAATTACAGTGTCCTGAATATTAAGAGGAGACTATTTTTGAGGTTTTTTGAAGTGAGGTGGGTTTTTTCGTTTGTTTTAACTTTGGCCAGAATATCCTGTGAACTTCTACAGGTCAGCCTGAGTTGTAGTTTGAACTACTTCCAACTTGGCTAAAGAACAGTTTTACAGTCACTGGGGAAAATGAAATGTCCCAAATTCTTAAGAGATCTCTGACAAACAAAACTGATTTCCACTAACCCTGTCAAAAATCCCAAAGAGATTTGACCTTCCTTTCTTGTCTTGCACCACCAGGTCTTTCTAGTTGAGTCTTTGTATAATACTCATCCTTAAAGGAATTAGTAACTTTTTTTTTTCTTTTTTTTTTCTTTTTTTTTTTAAATTATACAATTTCGAAGCAATTTTAATTTCTGAGCACTCAGTTATCTCTTATTCAGTGTCTGAGTGGAAATGCCAGTGTGTTGTATTTGAAATACCTTTTTCACTCTTGTTAAAAGCTGATTCTAGATTACTTATAAAGTTGCATTGTTATTGACCAAGTGACAGCTTTTAACTTAAGGGACAGGTGCCACTCTGAGTGCTGAACTACTACATATAGAGAGAAATGACTGTTTAAAGACAAAATAGAAATGAAATAGGATGCTTTATCCTTACAGATTTTGTTACAGAAGACTTCAGCTCTCCACTAGTAGCCTGCTGTCAATCACAAGGAAATAGTAAAACACTGTGGAGTTCTGAGGAATGTGGGAAGCAGAGTCACACTGAGCTAGGCCTCTTGTTTTCAAATTAATGTAAATTTACCAATGATTGGATTGTTTGGGGATTAGTGGGAGACTTGGTTTCTGAAGATCTATAGCAACAGAGGACTGTCCCAGTCTCCTACGGGTTTTAGCCTGTGGTTTGCTGGGTGTTTACCTTCCATAGGCTACAACAGGCATCAGCTTATTAGGTTTTAGGGTAAGCACAGTGCTTCTGGACACAGCACACTGGTGACACAGCACACTGGTGACACAGCACACTGGTGACACAGCACACTGGTGTGCTCAGAACCTTGCAACCAGACCCACCTGGATCTGTTCCTATGTGGCCTACCCTAGGTGATCCTGCTCTGGCAGGGGGTTTTGGACTCAATGATCTCCAGAGGTCCCTCCTGGCCCAAACCATTCTATGATTCTGTGATACTTGGTTGGGAAAAAGTAGGTGACTGGTTTCCTTCAAAAAGCAAATGAGTTTTAGGTGTCTAATTCAGCTGAGAAGATACCGTTTTCCTGTGTAAATTCAGATGCCACTGGGACAAATGGCTCTTCCTTTTTTGAACATATGTCTCTTTTCATGCCAAGATGGTAGTTGTTTAGTATGTCAGCAGACAACACTGAGTAGTGTCAATGTGTTACTGCAAATATACTCTATTATCTGGAACATATTTTACAAGAGGACTGTGGCAGCAGATGGTGTACTATGGATTACTTTCCTGTTTCTTATTTATTATGAGAGTGTTTTCTTCTCTGAACAGGCTTGGATATTTTTAATCTGGATAGCTGTAAAGGGGGAAACTATATTAATAACGAGTAAAAATAATATATATATATGCTGTAAATAAGTATTTTGGTGTCACATTTGTGTTATTGTATTAAATTTGTTTTCCTATCAGGCAAAACTTGCAAGTATTCTCCTTACACTGTTATTAGGATACAGTGCTCTTTAGAGGATGGCAGAAACATTGTTTGATGTACTAATTATTTAGCATCAGGTTAGAATTCAAGAATTCTTCAAAGCTTAAAAAAAATCAACTAATCAGAAAACCCACCCAAACCCAGTGTATGCTGTGAGGTTTGGGCAGCATTCCTTCACACTTGTGTTGCAAGAGATTGTTTCATTTCATTGTGTCCAAAATACCTTCTACCTCCCCACTCCCAAAGATCTGTTTCAGAAATGTGTTTATTTCACTTTCCAGGACTCAGCTGGAAGGAAAAATGGTTGGGTTTTTTAAATGTGAAAAAGAAAAGTGAATAAACAATGATGAAATGAAACAAATAAAGCAATGCTCCCCCCCCCATGTATCTCATTAGAATGTCCTTAAAGGAAGTGTGTGTATAGTGTCTCACATCTTAGGTGTATTTACTTGCAGTGTTTTAAGACCATCACCCATTATCAGTCATGGAAAGGGTTCAATTGCTTGGACAGCTGGTTTTTGCCTAAAGGCTTCACCACAAACATCAAGTTACTGCTCCAGAACATCCAGGTGCCTGTTGTGTTTACAGCTGTGGAGGAGCAGGGTGTGGGGGGAAGTTGAAGAGGAGGATGAGCATGTGTGGGGAATATTCCCAATGAGAATATCTCAGTTTGTAATGATGTAGTTCCAAAATTATTCTAATGATTTATTTTCTTTTTTTTTTTTAAGGAAGAAGCTTTAGTCTCAAAAGTTACCTCACAGCAGGGACTAGCATGAAGATCTTAAGAAATGGCAAATACCAAAAGTCTAATCCTACGTGGCTGTCACATTTTCTGACACGTGAGACCATGGCAAGAGCCACCAGTGTAGCACTGCTCAGTCTGAGGTGTGTTATAGGGAAAACCTGCCCAGTTCATGTGACTTTGATTACAGTTTACGTGAGTTGATTGTTCTGTTATCAAAATGTAGTTCACTGGCTATTGCTCAGCTATATACTTGGGATCAGTATCTGCAGTGGGACAGATAAAGCTAGACAGTCTAGTTATGAAATGTTAATATGTGCCTAGAAGTTACTAGAGGCTTGTTCAAGGAGGATGGCTGTGCCTGGAAGCATCACACTGGCCCCTCTGCTGCCATGCTCCTTCTTCTCCTGCACCCTACTACCCATCCTTGTGCTTTCAGCTTCTGTTTGTGTCTCTGCTTGGCTGACTCATCTTTCTATTTTTATTTTTATTTTTTTTGTCCCAACTACAAGTCTCCTGGTAATTAACTAGTAGTGAGTCTGATACTTCTCGTTAGTGAGTTGTCAGCAGCCAAAGATGTGCTGCTTCAGGGCAAGGAGAGGCTTGTGGGGTCACACAGGATTTATGTGGACCTTCCACCAGCCTGAGTTGAGCATGCTGTTCACAAAAAATAACATGCACTTTAGGAGGAATGTTAAGTCTTCAGATGCATTAAATACATTCAGATGTACTTTTGTGACTGGATTCAACTTACCAAAGGGGCTTTGGTGCAGCTGCTGAACTACCTGAAACCACCTTGGGCTGCCTATGTATAGTTATAGGGAGGGTTATTATATTACCCTACATATATATATTTTTTTGAACCAAGCAGCATTGACAAGCTCTGTCAGTGTCAGGGCTTGGACTCTGCAGCCCTCCAGGAGGAGCTCTGGGTTCAGCATACAGCAAGAATCTCCAGGCTTGTGAGGCTGTGAGCAGTTTTCACACTGGACCTGATTTCAACCGTACTGCTTATGCAGGAGGGAAAAGCAGAGGAGGGAACCTTCCACACACACACACACACACACACACACACACACACTGCCCCCACAAATCCCCATTTTTTCAAAGCTAAAGTGCTCTTCTAAATACTAAACAAACACCTTCTCTGCTGCATCTGTCTGTGTGGTAATGTCCATGCTACACTGGGTCAGGTGGGAGCACATGGGACATCCCTACAGGAACATATTACTGGTTTTAAGACTCTTGAGGATGTTGAAGTGTCATTTTACCAAGAAGGAGAGGTCTTTTTTGTCAAAGGAAATTCAGTCTGAAGAGATTCAGGAGATAGACCCTGATTTCAGGAATTGGGTTGGGACCTTCTGTTCACTAAGGAAGAAGCGAAAACCTTCAGCTCCCAGTGCTTTGTGAGCTCTATCAGCAAAACATATCCAATGGATTTGCTTTCCTGAGCTAGGAAAGAAATCCCCCTGCACAGACTAAAGATGTTTTGGAAAAGGTTTTTAGCATTAACCTGGTGACAGGTCTTACCTAGAAATTATCAGATGCTTGTTGAGCACAAAAAATTTTATTCCACAAAGAAGAAAAAAAGGAAAAAACCACCAAACAAACTACAGAGGAAAATTCTAAGTAGTCAAGACATGCATTTCTGTAGCTTGAGAATCTGGCTGGAGCACATACTGTGTCTGAACAAACTGAAACCTGAGCCAACAGCTGCTGCTTCACCAGAGCAGAACTGAGCAGCCTCTTTGTTGAGGGAGATCTTGTGCTTTGACCTTTGGAATATCCCGAGTCTTGCGCAACTCACACCATTTGAGAAGGGAAAGGTGTTGGGCTTCCTGTGGTTTTCTAGATTCAGGACCAAAATAAGTATCTCCCAGAGGAGGCCAGTAGTTGACTGCAGCATAAAAGTCATCATTTGCATGTTGTTTCTCAGGGTAACTCAAAGCAAGGTCAAGCTGACTTTTTCATTGTTTAATACTCTTTCATAATACATTGCATGTTACTTCTGCAACACTCAACTTCTTTTTTAATTGCCTACTTAAGTAGGGATGACTGAGACAGATCTGACTGGTTTGAGATGAAAAACAGTGACTACCACAAGAAGCTGGTTTAGCTGGGCTCTTCTTACCCATGTAAGCAGAAAAAGCACCTCCACAGGCATTTCAGCATCTTGACTGAATGGCTGATTTTTACAGATTTTCAGAATATTACACAGAATGAACCAGTTTTCTCATCTGCCTCTTTCTACACAGGTTATTGTCCACTTGTCCAACTTAAACCTGAAAGGAATCACATGGCATCCCCATCCCTGGAAGTTTTTATGGCCAAGCTGGATGGGTCTCTGAGCAACCTGCTCTAGTAGGAGGTGTCCCTGCCCATGGCATGTGGGTTGGAACTGGATGATCTTTAAGGTCCGTTCCAACTCTGATAATTCTATGATATAAGCAATGTTGTTGGATTTATAAATTAACACTGCACTTCAAAACACACACACACAAAATAAACCTTTCAGTGCAAGACTTTGTTTGAGGGTAAAAAGAAGCTGCAATACTAGGGTGTATCTCATCTGATTTCTCTGCTTATCCCTGCAACAGACATTTATCCTACAGAAGGAGGGGAGACTCCTTCATGTCACAAACTATCTGCCCCATAATCCACTTTTCAGAAATGCTGAAAATAGGGAAGAGCCACGGGAAATTTGGGAGGAGAGATCCACACATTGCAACTGCTTCCTAAACTTTATGCATCTATTTATTTCCTTTTTAACATGCAAAGGACTAATGAGATCTTGAAAGGTCAATGCACAACCTTCTTCCATTAGGCACTTGCCAGATGAGCAGTGCTTGACAAACCCATGCTAACTGCCAACCAACCAAACGAGCAGCACTTCAGAGCCATCCTCAAGCATTCTGCAGAGCAGTTGTGGCAGCTGTGGTTTCTTCTGGATGAAAAGCATCAATCCACAGGGGGTTCAGAGAGCTGAGGCTTGTTTTTCCACCACAATAATGCAAACATCCTAGCAATTCCAGTTTGAACTGCAGGAAAGGAATAGTATAAAATCCAAGAGAAACTAATAATTTATGAGCAAGGATATTTAGACCTACTTAAAACCCAGCTGAGATATCCCAAGACACAGTGCCTGTGTTATAGAGACAAGAGTCTCACAGGATCAGCCAATCATCTAATTTTAACCTGCTGACAAGTCTGTGGGATCAGCAGGAACACCAGGACTACACCAACTGACTTACTGTGCAATTAGTGTGAATCATGTAATTGCTTTCTTCCTCATTTGCCCTATTTGCAAAGCAGAGGGAAATACAATACCTGTTCCTCAAATACAAAGTGGGGACAAATTTGTTATTGGGAGAGCACCTTGATGATCCTTGAGTCATAGAAGTGCTGAGTCTGAACAATCAAGCATTTCAGATCTCCATGGAGAGCTTCAGATGTGGAAAAAGGGGAAAGGTCTCTGAAAACTGTGTTGAAAACCATGAAAACAGAATCTTAGAATGTATTGAGTTGGAAGGGACCACCAAAGGTCATCTAGTCCAACCCCCCTAAAATAAACAGGGACATCTCTAGGTCGGGCTACTCAGAGCCTCTACCATAGGCTAGAGTACTACTGCTAAAGGCTTAACAAAGGATGTGCAGGCTTCCCTTGAGACAGATGAGACTGAGCCAGTGAGATGAGCCACAACACCCACTGCAGGCAGACCTTCACCTCTGGCTTCTGTGCTGGTGGGAAGGTGATCTCTGAGGGTGCATGTTCTGGCCTCCTGAAGCTGAAGGGTTGTTTTTTTTTAACCACATGCAGAACGCCTTCAGCCTTCCTGTTACCTCTACAGGAGGGAGAAAACCACTTGTCTTTCAGAAGCATCCTGCCTGTGCTTATCCTGTGATCTGGGCAAACCCAGTGTTAAGTCTGACTGACCCTTGTTGAACAGGATCCTTCATGTATCACTTTGTATTGATAATGCTGGAGAAAGATGCTTTAGAACATGCCCACAAGAAGAAAAAAAGATGCTTTGTATGTGAAATACAGGGTTATACTTAGATACATCTTGTGACAGCCTTCTCCCAACTCTGGAACAATCCTCAGAATGGCTTTGAATTCATCAACCCAAGGAGAAATATCAAGGGAAACATTTCCTATTCCAGTAAAACACTCAAGCTATCCAACTGGAGAATGATCTATAAGCTAACAGCAGGCTAGACACAGCCTGGGCTGCTCCTGCAACTGGCAGGTGCCCTGTGTTGATACCCCGAGTTGGCTCAATGCAACCATTCTACTCACAGTAAGGAATGGTTGTCACAGTGGGTAAGGTATGAAGTGGGAGTTTTATAGGGACTCATTCTTGATTCAGGACTAGTCAGCACTTTGCTTTTCATTTGTATACTTCAGAATCAATTAGAGATGGTGTGGGCAGCCTGTGAGTGCTATGGAGGATAAAAAAAAAATAAAAAAATCCCCTGAAGGATTATTGCATTTGAGAAGTATTAAAAAAAATAAAACCCAAATCAACACAACATCCCAATAAGATTAAGCTGGGTACAATATATTAAAATCTAAAACTAAGGGGATAAACCCCACTGTAAATCAACAGCTGAACTAAAACAATTACCTTTGGAATGATTCAACTACAAGAGAAAAGAGAAAAGAGTTTCTGGTTGCAATCCTTGTAGTTAGTTCACTCTGCTACAATTCCAGGTGGAACATCCTCTGCTCCTTGTGAAGAGCACAAAGCTCCACTGTCAGTGAAATAATGTCAATGCAATAATTTGTAGTTGGCTGCCTCTGTACTAAAACTGCAGCAGTGAGTGAAACGAGAAGGAAAGGGGTGGGACATAGTGCCAGAATAGAAGCAAGAGCACCAGGAGAAATTCAAGGACAGACCTCAGTCAGGATTTCAAGGCCACCATGGGTTGTACACCTCAAATTTTGCCTGACCCTGAAAGGGGGGTTAGCCACTCACTAACCAACAGCAGCCAAGTGATACCATGTGGTTGCTGAGCAAACTCACATTTTTCTGCTCAGTTTTAATTTTAAAAAAGTATTAAAAAAAATAAATCAAGGTGTCCCTAAACAAAAATGTCTGTTCATAGAATACTAAATATTTGGGGTCAGCAAAGTATCTTATAAACCTTAAAGACAGAGCTCAACAAAATTTCGATTCCTTTGCCCTCTTCAGGACTAAACTGAAAATCATATGAATGTTTTAAAATCTGCAAATCTAGTCACTGAAGTACTTCAGAAATTCCTACTGAGTATGACCCAGGCACCTTTTCAAGACATTACTATAGTTGTAAACCTAACAATATTCTAATATACACTGTTCAATCTTTTCAGACATGTGATAGCTGACAAAGATTTCATGAATTTTCAATAAGGTGTCAAAACTGAGTTCACTCATCTATGACAATCCACATATTAATATATAAATTCTTATTAATATATTCTAAGAATATATAT
>JANHGL010017838.1:0-14647 GCA_024611195.1 Ceyx melanurus | reverse complement strand
GCCTGGATCTGTTCCTGGGTGACTTGGTCTAGGTGATCCTGCTCAGGCAGGGGGGTTGGACTAGATGATCTTCTAGGCCCCTTCCAACCGCTAACATTCTGTGATTCTGTGATATATATAATAACAGACAGATCAAGTCTCCCCAGTTCTAATCACTTCCTGAGGAATCTAGACCTTCCCCAGATCCAACTGTTAGAATAAAAGACATACCAATAGGTCATAAAGAATATTAAGAAACCTAAACCTACACAGTCAAGATCAGTTTTCCTCTAAATCACATTTCAGATAACTATCTGTTCATTAACCATCAGACAAATGGATTCCATGGACATTTAAATTCCCTTTTGAATCTGATGAGCAATCAGTTTAAAAGGTATGTTTGGGGTTTTGTTTTTTCTTTTCCCTTAAATCTTGACAAATGCTATTATGTCCAATAGGGACCATCATCAAGATACAGCTTCTCTGAAATGCCCAACTAGCTGCAGCAACATAAAGCATAAAGCAGTGACATGTAGAGAAAAATTATTATTTTTTTTTTTGGCACACCTGCGTAATTTAATTATCAGGAAGTTCTTAAACTTCTCCAGCCACATATTTCACCCACACAATAATGGTTAATAGGCACTGACACAAACTCAACAGGTTGATCCCAAATTCTTTTTGAAACCATTTCAGCTTTCTGTCTCACAACAAAGCTTTGCAACTCAGTGTGACATACTGAGAGATGACCATGAATCATCCAAAATACTGACATTCTTGACTCACCTTCCCTATCCTCTTCATGATTTCACATACCCTGTTTAGCCAGCCCTTTCCCAGGATGACAGACTAAAGAGAACTCTTCTCGAGGGAAGTCTGTAACTTCATCTGCTCTCCCCTGCCTTCTCCAAGCAGATCCTCTCTCGAGATGGAATGCTGTGCTTTAGCACTGCACTCTGTGCAAGTACAATTCAAAAGCTCTCAGCAGGAACAGTTTTTTCTCCTTTCAAGTTCCTCTTCAACAATTTTTTTGCAACTTTTTAACTACTGCTGAATATTGAAGTGATTTAGAAAACTGTATCAATGCCAATAATCCCTTTCCGGGTTGCACCCCCCCCCCCCCCCCGAGTTTAGGGCTCTAATGTATATACTTCCTGTCATTCTGCACTTCATGACATGAAAATTTATGTTAGTCACTCACGGCCTCAGGATCCTTCTACAATACTTCATGATCTCATTGATCATTCCTTTTTCCAGGTAATTTCCAGAACATTGCTGTCCATAACTGTGATCCAGCATTCCATCTATAATGCCCTACATTTTTATCAATCCTTTTCCCCTTGGGTTTCAACTATTGTATACAAGATTCTCATAACTACAAACTGTATTTCCCTTTGCAAAAGACATTATTGCTTTTCCAAGTATTTTTTTTACCTGTTCACCACTTTGGAATTATTACAAGCAGTACTACAAGTTAGACTTACTTTCTAATCTCTAGTTCCCAGACTCAAAGCCAAATGCCTTATAAAAATGTACCAAATATAGTAATAATCATTCTACTATACAGTGAAGTAGACAGGAGCATTAGATGGTCTGACACCACAGCTCAGCAATTTTACATTTTAGTTCTTACAAAATTCTTGAGGGAATACTGTTTGCTCTACAGAATTTATTATTCTTCCTTTTTAAGAGCTTCAATGGAGACAGATCCTCAGAATCATTCCTCAAAGAATCTGGGACAACCACCTCAACGTTTGTATTTTTGGTGTTGGAAAAGGTTTTTAGAACTCAACTGGTTTGCCTCAAGCAACTCCCTGACTAAAATTCTCTTCTGGCCTATATTAAAATGATTTTACATTTAATTTGCTAGAATTGTGTTCTACTTATCTTCAGGTTTGAAATCTTCCACTTTGTATGAGAAGAGATACTGTTCAAAGAGACTTTTGCACTTTGCTGCACACAGAAGTACTGTTTTAGGAGTAAACATGGGGTTAGTCTAACATTTAAAATATTACAGCTTTAAGGTAGTAGTCAACCATGTATAACTCTAAATACTGCAATATCCTTTTTTGGCTTAGGTTAAGATGGGATGAATTTAATAGGACACCAACTCATTCACATAATGCCCAAATACACAACATGAATATTAATGACATTCCTTACTAAGATGCTCAAATACACACTGTGAGAATCTAGGTGCCTGTAGGAGCAGTTTGGACACAAAAAGCCTCCAAATCCACAGGCGAAGTTATTAACATACCAGTTAGCAATGTCTTTGTGAGCTACCAGGTTCTGGAGGAATGCCTGTAGTCCAAGCTGTCGATCTTCCAAGAAGTCAGGATTGTAATTGTCCTTGAACCAGCGCTTTGGGGGAAGGGCCAACCGAAAGCCTGGAAACATGTCTTTGAGCTGAAACAGAAATCACATCACTGAAAACCAAGAACAAAAAAATCTGTGAAACACTGAATCTGACACTGGAACTACAGGATTACAGGATCCTTCTGTCTTCTATTAAGTTCAAGCACAAGTTAAGTCTCTACCATAAATACAATCCAAATTATAGGATAAATTTTGGACACAGTTCTGACAATTGCTGTGTTGATTACACAATCATATGACCTCTTAAATTCACCATATGCAAACAGGAATGAAAAACATGGCTTTGTTATTTAAAGTCTCTGAGTCTGCTATTTAATGCCTTTGACAGTAAATATAGGGAAATTGTATGCAAGTAAAAAGTGTCAGTTGAGTGAGCACTTCAGTGGTGTTTTTTTCTGAAGTACACTGGTGTCCTGGTCAGAGTGAGAACAGAACTAATTCTGCTCAGTGATCTTACTTTTCAGCTCAGTTCTTCTCACTCCCTGCACTGTCTGAAGTCAGCAGCTGTTTGCCCAGGCAGTGGCTGCTCCCAGCAGTGAGACCACCCCATGGTTAGAGTCAGTACGAAAGGTTGGGGTGCAGACCAAGGCCACTGCTGGACTCATTAAATGATAATGAGTAGCTCTTTCAGCAGATTAAGTTTTTTAAAAGTTAAAACATAACTATTTCAGCTAGAATCTCTTCACACAGTTTAAGGAAGAACCATGTGGATCTATCACCTTTGCTTGTGCAAGCACCATTTCACTGCACAAGAAGGGTGCTTTTTAACAGCACAAGTCCTGTGTATTCAAAGAGCCCATAGTAACTACTAGTTTCTTATTTTAGAATGGTTTATTGTCAAAGCTGTGCTCTTTATTTCTGCATTTAAGTATATGTTTTCCTCTTTTCTTACTGAATTTCATCTTAATATTAGACTCTTTTTGATACTTTTATCTTTGATCAGATAAAGTTCCTTCATCTCTTACCATAATACCATATATATGTTAAGTATCCTCTGTAATGTAATCCTATCTGTAATGCCTCTTAAGTTAATAAAACACTGAATAGAACCAAACCCAGAGAAGATAAAATTACTTCCTGTGTTAAGTTTTGACCAGACCACAGGTAACCATTGCTGGGAAAGCTTTTCAACCACACAAATTTCTGCTTAATGGCAATTTCACTGGTCTAGTTATATAGATTATGTAATTTATTTCTAAGGAAATAATTCTCAACAGTGCAGTCCTGGGGCATTCTTTCTAGAACACTCCTCAGACACAGCAGAATAAACTGTGCTTCAGCCAAGTCCCACTGGCTGTGACTGCTTGCTTGGACCCAGCAACTTTTCAGATGTCTCTCTCCTACAACATCATGAGATAGATTATCCATGGTCACATGAGGCACAGCCTCAGGGAGAAACTGGTAGCTTCTTAATTTTTAAGACTTGGCACTTCATTATTTGCTCAATATATCTACCAGTATAGTAATAAACTTTACAAAGTTCTTTTCCCATCATTTTTGGGGAAAAAAAAGAGTAAGCTTCACATACTTCTCCACAATCTGCTAGGTGTTTATAAAAACACAACCTTCACCTCTAGCCAAACGTATTTTAGCCTTTGCTCCTAACCCCTCAAATTCTTCCATGTTCCAACATACCATAAGATTAAATTTAGTTAATATTAGAGCAGAAGATGGCAGAAGACACTATTTCAATCAGTTGTATCATTCAGTATTTGCTTCTCATAGCTTGTTCTCAAGTAATGGATGTTACTTTACTGCCTCCTTCCTTTATTTCTGTCTCTAAGGATTTATAGAACATCACCTATATGCATCACAGTATCCCGTGACTTGCACATCAGCACTTCTGCCTTAGTCTACAGAAGTCTGTACTACTCTCCCTATCCTGAGCTCTATTTCTGTTTTTTTTTTTTAAATTACTTTTGCCTTTGAGATCATTATGTGGCTTCTTGTGTACCCATACTGGCAATATCTCATCTTTCCTTTACACTGAATTACAGTGCCATCATCTTCTACTTGTCTTCTTTCAGTATGTATGGAGCTTTCATAACCTTTTCATTGCCTGTAAAATAGATAGCTCTGACATTCAAAGGACTTGCTGCTCACACTAGAAATCTGTTCTGTTCAAGTATTAACCTGCTGCTGCACTTACTGGTTTCCTTCATAAAAGGAGAGTTCATGGTTTTGAGCTCTTACACTCCCATTGATTTCTATTTTATTAGCTGTTCCTTACTAAAAGTACTTCAGAAACTCACTGAAGTACAAGCCACTTTCTAGGATCCTATGGCTATCTCTTTGGCCTTATTTTTTTTTTTTTAGGTCAGGGCAAATAACAAATGCTATTACTCAGTTCAGGAACTGCTTCTGTCAGTTAACAGAGCTGCATTCATTCAGCCAGTGCTGATTTTAGTTACACATGCCCTCACTGCCTCACTGGTCCTAGTCTCACATTTTATCCATTTTTAGCCACTGCCAAAGTCCTTCAGTCTGGACTTGTGATTAAGCCTATTCCCAGCACATACAAAACATACTGCTCTCTGGTCTTTACCTGGTCTCCCTGAAAAGTGCTTCCCTCTCCATTAATACTTCAAACTGATTCACATCATGATCAATCATTCAATTTGGTTGGCATTTAACACCAAGTTTCTTATAGCATTTCAGGGAATTAATAACTTGCCACCAACCTCAAGAAGGAAAAGGATTAGAAATTCTATTCCTCCTGTTTATATTGGATTTCTACAAGAAAAGGTACCAAAATAAATCATGAAAGTGTACATGCATGAAAGATCATATCTGTGTTTGCCATCAGGGAACAAGGAATTGCAAGTGTTGCACTATGCCTTTTGAACCACTGATGTGTGTATAGAACAATGCACCCTTCAGCTCATAAGATGCTTTTATAATACAGAAATGCCATTCCCAGGAACTGAAACCTACTCTAATTCTGACACTTCAGAGATTAGCAGAAGAGTAACACAATAAAAGTTTAGATATATACTGAAAGATGAAAAAACTTCTTTTGGTGATACAAGGGAAAAATAAAGTTCTTCCTTTTAAACAGGAATCCTAATACCTATAAATGACTTGAGAAGCCAAACATTTCTGTCAAATATTACCCTGCAAAGACTAAGGGCTTAATTTGTAAAATACAAATATCTCTAAATACCTGTGGCATTTTAATTTTTCAAACTACTGATAGCCACAGTAAAAGTCAACACACAGAAGCCAGTTCTTGACCTCTTTACACTAGCTGTAGTTATTTTGTGTGTTTTTGAGATGAACTGGATGGCTTTCATTCATTACTATAGTGGGTGTTTCATATGCAGTAAAACAGGCAAGGAAAGAAAAGTGACAAAAATGTAGGACATAAAGAAAATGAAACATAAAAGAAGAATGAGGCAAGGTAGCCTCACCAGTGTGCAATTCTCACCTTGTCATTAAGTCTGGAGAAGTCTGTGTACCTTCTGAAAACCACCCAACTTTCATCTGGACTTCTTTTTACCAGGATTTTGTATACCTGTGTGAAAAACAGAAACATCAGGAAAATGCAGAGAACTGCACACTGCATTGGCTAGAAGGCTGAAATTATCCTTCGAAAACAGAACATGTGGCTGAAGAAAAACAGCTTTAATTCATACTATTAGTACTGATAAGTTCGTGGGGATTTTGTTTGGTTTGTGTTTCGTTTTTTTAATCCAATTCATTTCAGAAGGAAGGAGATTCACTAATTCCTAAATACATTTAACTATTTTCTGTCTATAAGAAAGGGTTTGTAAACCTGCATCCAGATTTCTTCCCAAGGAAAAACCAAGTCTCAAAGAGGTAACTTAAGTGTGTTTTACTTTCATTAAAAAGACACTAAAGTGTTTTTGTTTCTTTAACTTTTCCTGAATTAGCCATTAACCCTTGAGGCAAATCTGGTTTAAAGGTAACTGCAATAACCAGGTACTGTTATATTGTTTTAAATGTCTCATTTGACTTGCTTCACAAAGAGAAGTGATAGAGGATAAAAATAACATTCTCCTCTGGTTCCATTTGTCTTGAACATGAGGTTTTGTCTTTCCAGGCAAAATATAACCACTTTCCTAGATAACTGCATCAGAATAATTATACTAGAACTGAGGAACTGAAGTAATGGATCCTTTCAAATCAGATTTAGTAGGACAAAAACACAGCAGTACCATTCTATTTAAAAGCAAGTGGATAAAGAAATGAAGCAATCATCATCATCATCCAATTACCTTTTAGGAAGACTGGCACTGAAATGCCTGAGCACAATGAATCCAACACACAACTTCAGCTAGAAAATCATTAAACATCATACAGAAATGTCACAATCTTACTTTCTCCAATGTAAAGAAAAAGAAGCTCTGCAATTTTACTGGGTTAGCTTTCCTAGCCTAGATGTTTTCTAGTTAAAATAAATACAACGAAGAAAAAGATATTTTTAGAAACCTTATGATAAATAATCCTTTATCAGTGTTTAATGAAATTCTATTTAAAACAGTGTCTAATCTGTTACACAGCAAGATCTTTTCTAGTATTTCATGTTTTCACAGCAGGTTCTCTTAGCTGATAAAAGCATTTTCTGTGTTGCAGTCCCAGCATGTGACAACCCTAGTGCAAGCCAATTTCTGTGCACGTGTGGGCCTGTTTGTAAGATTTTTATATTCTATATTACATCAAGTTGCAGACAATTAAACAAACTACAGGTAACTATGGTGGAAATTTAAACATTTTTTCAGCAAGTAATTATTAACTTTTTAAATGCAGAATTCTGCTTTCAAGTAACAGCATCTGAGGAAGTCAGAGACTGTGACAGAGGCAACATTTCAGTCATTAACAAAAATCTATTAGCTTTTAAAATTCAAGCTGCAAGACAAGCCTGTGAAGCCAGCATTAAAACAAATATTTTGTTTTGTATTTTCTGTATAAATATTAGTTAAAATGTTTTTGCTTCTTTAGTTTAACAAAAGTACAAATAGTTGTATGTTATTAAAGTTTCATGAAGCAGAACTGTCATATAACATAGTGAAGACTTTTTGCTAGCACACAAAACATAGATCAAGGTGTTCTGTAAGATGCTTGTGGATTTACTTTCTATTCAGAATTCTATTACATTCCTTTATTCTACTAAAAGTTCTTCAAAGGCTTTGCTTACAAACTTTGCCACGAAAAACAAAACTTTGTTTCAGGTTAAGTTAAAAAAAGTTAAAGAAAAAAAAAAGAAGATTTTTCCTTTTTCTTTTTATGATTTGTAAACAATAAACAAGAAAAAAATGTGTATTACAAAACCAACTGTCATTTTCTTCACACAAAATCCAAAATCCTGGAAAAAAATTACAAATTAATTCAACAAGTTCACATAATTCCACTCAATCCTGATTTGCCTTATTGCACAAATACAAAACATTCCATTAAAATATGCCAATAACAATTTCTGGCTGATTCAGCAGCTCATTAACATTTTTATTTGGATACAGAACAACAACAAAAAGAAGTGTTGATTGAACATTCCAGGAATGCTAACTCATTTGAGACCAATTGCTTACAGACAGAGCGGTTTTTCAGCCCAAGTTTTTTCACCCATCAACTTCAGCAGCCACTTACTCCAACACACACTAGCATTTAACTCTTGAAGTTAATACATTTCCCAGTAATTCAGATTCCTATTTTTAGGAGCTATGAGATGCTAACAAACAGTAAAAAAACTTCAACAATTGAGTCTCCTCTTTTTACAGGTGTTTTCTATTTAATTTCCAGTCTTCCATCTCACTGCTTTTGCACAGCAGAAGTAATAAGAACTTCTAGGTCTAATTACTTGTTGGTTTTAATGCACAAAGCCAATCTTATTTTCAACATGCAACTGAAAACATAGTTGATTATGTGCTTTCAGAAACAAACACAGAAGCAGAAGTGAATTCAGAAAGAGCAAAACTGCAACCAAGTATTTTATAAGTGATGAAGAATGTTTCATATGACCTGTAACCTGTTATTCTACATAAAATGAAGCAAAGCTGTCATCCTAACTACAGCTGCTGAACATCTTACATGCACACTGGAATATGCCTTGGCATATCTTCAGACTAACACATGTCAATATAACAATATGAATCAGTGTTTTAGTTTTGAAGGTATTATTTAAAAGTAATCTTTTAATTTACATGTAAAAAAAAAAGTCTGGCTCTTATGCTACCATAATGAAGACAATAGAAACTGAAAAAGTTATGAAAAGAGAAGCCATCATCTCAAATAATTAAAAAGCAGCATTATTTAATTCTTTGCAAAAATAAGTTGATTTTATTAGTATCTCATAGTCATAAGGGAGTTAGATTCCACACTCTAATTTAAAACAGGGGGAAAAAAAAAGTTTGTCTGCTATTTCCTCCTCCTTACCTACTTGAAGTAACCTAATTATTAGTAACAAACAACTTCCCTGAGTCCCACAAGCATTGCTGAATCATCTCCAAGAGATGCTTCAACCACAACCACAAAAACAAATGCACAGATCCATCAATATATTTATGGCATGTAAAAAAACCCAACCCAACAACAAAGACAAAAGCCAAAACTGAACTGCTGGCTACAGTATACTTTGAGAAAAATCAATACAATATGTTAAGCTGGTGCTCCATCCTGAGATACTGCATATGAGAGCTCACTCAACGTTTACAGAACAGATTTAGTTGGTAGAACAGATTTACTCTAGTTTATAGGAACTATAGCTAGCAAAGCAAGAAGCTGAAGGCTGCATTTTACACTTTAATGCAAACACTGTATGTTACTAATTAACTGTAAGAGGCAAATATCAGGGTGTCCTACCATTAATTTAAATGGAAGTCTACATTGTATTCAAGATTTCTAACTAACCAGAACTTCCACAAGTGCAGTTTCACAAGGAACTGTCACTTTGCAGGGAATTCCTGACTTTTCCAGCAGAAATTGATACCTGAAATAGAAGGAATTCCTTCTGTTCCATGTACACTACTACTAGGAAGACTGTTTCCAAGTCTCAGTTTTCTCACCTGTATAACAGGAATGGCATTTTCCTGTCAAATGTAGTACTTCAAAGCTAAACTGGTATTTGTAAAGTACTCCAACACTGTTGAACTGCACAGTTAATTACAGAAAGAGCATGCAAAGTACATTCAGTTGTTATCATTACAGGATGAACTATACTATCCCCAAAACTTACAGTGAATTTTGCCCTTTCCTCCATCACCTCATAACCCAGTATAGTAGGTGTGGATGGTCGATCTTCCCAGCTCCTGGAATCTGCATTCTGCTCTATTTCTTCTCCTGGCTGAGAACAGTATTCTATGGATGTATCCGCACCTGTAAATTTGGTCCTAACAAGTGGACTGCTGCACACAGATGACGTAGAACCAATCTGGTCAGGAACACTCATCTTTTTAAAACTACCAATTGTAGAGTCCTCCAGCTGTCCTTTTGAGGAGCTGGAACTTGATGAGATGCTTCCAAAGGAAGAACTTCTTTGGTTTCTGTTTGTAAAGCTGGATGACGAACTTCCAATAGGAATAGGAACAGGAACGTATGGCGTTGCCATCCTTCATGAAAAAACCCTCAGTCTTTGGTCCAGGAGTTTAGGGTTCATTCACATTATGTAAGCCATGTTTTCTCTTCTATTCAAGAACAGGACCTACAGTGAAGGACAGAAATATTGCTGTAATTGGTAAGTGAAAGCAATGCTAAGATACTGCTTTGGAAGAAATCTGTATCAGCCTTATTTTCACAAGGAATCTGGCTTCATATAAAGTGCTGCTTTTAAACAGTGCCTCTACAATCTGATGGACAGTTTCACAGGAATTCTCTGTCTTTCACAGCTATTAAAATAACAGAAAGCTAAAGTAAGATTAAAAAAACTGAATAATATTTTTGTCCTTTATAAACTCTCAGCAATTTTTATATAAGAGGCTGGTGCAGTTTTAGTGACTGTTTAGCACAAACATGAGAAAGGCTTCTCAGAACTGGGTCTCTACAGTTTCTGGAGCAGTCTACACGAGCCAAACAATACACATGTCACAAATCAAAGACAGAACAGTAAACAACTTAGGTGAAATGTACATTTGCATATATTACATACTCACTGAAGTATAACAGACCTGTTTTCATAGCAAAATAGTTTTTCAAAGCAACTCTGTTGCACACAATGCTGCAGACATTTGGAACAATGTCATCTGGGCACGCTTTCTGCAGCTTGAACTGAAGCAATTAAATTCTACAATCATGAACATCAAAAGCAGTGTTGTAATAGCAGCTAGTTTTCCAGTCCAAAAGATTAAAATAGAAAAAACAAGTTCAAGGAAAAATAAAGATAAAAAACCAATTTGAGACTTTTTCCTCCAAGAAAAACATTTTAAACCAAGATTAATCTTCTGTGCATACCTTTCTTAAAAAGTAAAAAGCAGAAGAAAATGAAGACTGAAATATCAACCTGAAAAAAGCACCATCTTCTCATTTTACCAAAGTACCCAAAGAAGAGCTCTTACAAGATGCAAACTAGATGCCATGTCCTTGGATTCACAGGACTTGAGTCACTACCCATTTCAGCCAAGAGCACAAAGACCAACCAAAAGGTTGCAGGCGGCTGTGAAATGGGAAACCAGGCGCCTGATTCACGTCATCAATATAATCCATCATCTACTGGAGCAACAATCAAATGAGTCTCCTGATTGCTAGGGTGAAGTGATGCTTTCATTCTCTTCTTTACCCAAATCTGAGAGAACATGAGTAAGGAGTTAAATATTAAATTAACCAGCATCATCAAGAAGGACTGAAAAATGCTCTTGGAAGAATTCCTCAACTGAAGGAAAAACCAAACATCTTAATTCTTTCAGCTATGTAGGGAATCTTCACACAGGTAAGTCAGAAAGCTCAAGGAACTTGATCAACAAGAACTATTTCAAACCAGTAGTGACTCCTCAGGAGCACTGGACACTGACTACAGGCTGGACACTAGGCAGCATTGGAGGAAGCATAGTGTCAGTATCATAAACTCCTGCTGATTGATTTTGCTGGTCAGGAACAGATCCAGCAGCTTCTGTTGCAGCACAATCCTGTGCATGATTATGTGACTTAACGCCATGTGTCAGACAGCTGACCTGCTGCAGCCTCACGTAGTTTGAAAGAGGTAAGTTACACCAGTCTTGGAGGCAAGACATTCTCCTGGAGCTAGACCAAGTTATAAATCCATCGTTCCACCTGTAACTGAATCAGTTTTCTGTCTCAATACATTTTACATTTTAAAGTAGAGACAAAAATATCAAGACATTCTCTGGTAGACTGTGACTTTCTCTAGCAATATTCTCATCTTTATAAAACACTGAGCAAGGTAACTCCTTTGTCATTTGCCACTTCAGCATAAAGAATTAAGAACATACTGTCACGGTTTAGGGTCAGGGCAACCCCCAGACCGATAACAGATTGCTCTCTTTTAACCCCCCTCCCTCCCCAAAGGGGAGAGAAAAGGAATAAGGGAGAGAGACTTAGTGATTAGAAAAAAGGAACTAGAACAATTTAATTTAAAATGAAAACAAAGTATACACAAATATGTACAAAGCCAGTACCGAACCCAACCTCCCCCTGATGGCAATTACGTCACCCTCACGGATGCTGTGGAGGAGCTGGACTCTGGCATCGGGTCTCGGGAGCAAACACAAGAGCCAAAGGCAAAGGGGTAGACCGGAAAGCGAAAGGGGACGAGAAGGGCTGAAAAAGGGCAAAGAAGGGACAAACCTCCAGACCCCCGAGCTTATATACTGGATATGATGTGTATGGGATGGAACACCTCGTTGGACAGTTTGGAGTCACCTGTCCTGTCCACTCCTCCCTGCAGGTGTGGTCTTTCACTTTCTGCCCCCTCAGTGCAACACACAAACTCTAGCAATGGCCTTGGTTTGCATTCCATCCCTGGTAGTAACTCTAAACATGAGGTGTTATCACTGCTAGAAGCAGACACTGTCTGCAAAACATGCTGCTAACTCTAGAAAGTGCAGCCAGTTAGAAAACCTGAGCTGAAAAAATAAAATCACTGAACAGAATTTGGTTTTTCACCCAAACCAGGACACATATCCTTCAAGAGTGCCCCACAGAGCTAGATCCCAGTTCCTGGGAGGTGTGGGATTAAATCCCTATAAACAGAAGAACCCAACAAAGACTAGGTTTGGAACAAATCAAAGAACCTTTAAATAAAAAACAGGGAGAATTCTTCTTCTCCCCTGCACAATTTTATCAATCTGAACCAGGACAGGAAAATAAGCCTGCATCTCAGGGAAACTGGTGAACTTCACCAAGGATGTAATGGAATTTTGAGAAGGATTAAAAAAAAAAAAAAAAAAAAAAAGCCTTTGCTTTTCAGCACTTTTTAGAAAATAACTAAAAACCAGTAAAACAAAACAAACAACCCAGCCACAAACCACAACATTTTCACCAGTTAACAATACTTGTGAACTTGTCTTTCCTAGAACTCTTTCTTTAAAGGCCTGTCAAGAGCCTGCTAACTTGAATTTACATACTTACTACTACTCCTAAACAAACCTGTATTCCTGAAAAGCTGGACCTATGGCAAGCAACACAGCTCAGCACAGACCTGCAGAGTAAGGCCCTTGGTGTGAGGAATCCAACATCTACACTGCACATGCTTCAGCAGCTTCTGTGTTGGACTGGCTGTAGTTTGGCACCATGGACTGACTGCTTGTTGGCAGCTGGACTGCAGTGGCTCTGCTCACAGGGTTCGCTTTCTGTTTTAGTTTCTTTTGTAGTCTGCAAGACCATCCTAAATCGTGAGCCAATGTGCACTAACCTGTGATGATCTCAGTATTTGCTTCTAAAGGATATTCCTGACTCAGTCTGACACAGTAAACATACCCACAGACAAGTAAAAGGGGCTGCTGCCAGTGTCACACACAGATTCCTGTAACTCTGAGTAACAGAAATGTCAAGCACAGTGACCAAAAGCATACTGTGACTTTTTTTTTTTGTCGAGAAAACAGAAAAAGTAACATACAAAGACATTACAACTTACCAGACTGATAAATACATACATATATATGTCAATGAAACTGAAAAAGCATCACCATTTCAAAATATCTAAAATATTTACATGGTATGAATCATAACAGAGTTTAAAATATCCTTCATTTGCATTTTCTGAAGGCCAAACATTAAAAAAAGAATACAATGCCCAAATGAGGGTCACAACCTTAGGAGTCAAGCCTTTTCTACGGATACAGAAGTTCACTGCCAATTCATGCTATGAAAGGAACAGAAAATAAACTTGTAGAGCAACCACGCTGCTCCTTGCTTACATTACTGTGGTGAGGACTGGAGATTTAAGTGCACTGCCTGCTACAACCCAAGCTCCACAGTGGACTGGTCTCATGTGTCACTGCACCACACCAACATTCAGAACAAACACTACTCACAATGCCCAAGAGATAATCCAGCCACCTCACTCTCTCTTGTCCAAATCCAATTTGTCTAAGTATTTAGTTGCTTCACATTTGGGAAGGAATTTGTTTTCTGTTCAGAACCCATATTTAGTTTTCATGTGATTCCCAACTGTAAGTTAAAAATGGAATAAAATGAACATTTGCTGGCAGTACTGAAGAACTAGATCCAAAACAGGATGGGAGAGAGTCCCGGGAAGCCTCCTGTCACATGCTATAGAACAGCGTGATCCCAACCTACCCCACCGGGTGTTTACACGGCCACCTCCCTTTTTGTGGGTGAAGCCAACAGGCTGTAATAAAACCACTTAAAAAGGGTTTGCCTCGAGCTGGCAGCTATTTCAATTCCAAATCCTTTTAAGCTAATGGTTTGTATGTTCAGTGAGAAACATGTAAGCCACGCGATTCCAGGGCAATAGATTAGAAAGAAAACAATCCTTACTTAACTGTTCTAACTGGATTTAGAAAACTTCTAGCTATGAGATGTTGAGATCTGGTTACATGTATTACAACGCAGTCAGGCTGAGTGTTTAGGATTTACGTGCTACCATGGAATGCCAGCTGAAGAACTATTGGAATATTGAGAGACAACTCAATTAGGTTTTGGAATTTTATATATATATTTATTTTAAAATCATTATGTGCTAACTGAAGATATTTAACGACCTATTTCACCTGGCTATGAACTCAAAATTGGGGGAACAACAACTGTCCCGCAGGACCTGCTACCGAATCAGGAATAACCTAAGGGACCCCCCAAACACGCAACCCCAACGCCCCCCGCTCCGGCCACCCCGCAGCAGGACGTGCTAACGTCGCCTACC